>CAWYPQ010000512.1:0-44648 GCA_963965965.1 Trididemnum nubilum | reverse complement strand
ATGTGCTTCACTATCAGTGCCAGCTCCGCCTCCCACCCCTATCCATTCAAAAATGAACCACTCAGCATACCAACTCATTTTTTATGTAAAAGTGTTTAAAAATTCGCTGTTTTAGTCCTAATATTTTGAAGATTTTCTCAAAATTTTGGGAGCTCTGCCCATTTTTTTTTTTTTAATCTGAAGGGGCATTGATCGATAAGACAGCATTCACTAGCATATGCAAAGTTTTTGATTCCAACAGATAAGTTTTTCCACTGTAACAATAGGCCTATATTATTCTTAAAAATAAATAGGTGAGAACATCATCCAGTAGCCTTCTCTCAAACAAAGTATATTGTAAAACTTTTAAACATCATGTCTTACTGCAAAGTAGGCTTATCGTTGCTCTATTGATAAGAATAATTTCAATACGGTATCTATTATTCTATAACCACAAAATTTTCGCAGGGTTTGTTGTTTTGCAGTCTTTAAAAATACACGTTGCTTCGCAGAAATTTGGATCAAATCCACATATAAAAACGAAACCATCTAAAAAAATTCTGCGATTGTTTAGGCTTTGCCCCAAGTACCTAAATCACCCAAGTAAAGATTAGCATTGCACTTTACAGCAGATGCCGTTGAAACGTTACTATCCCGAGCGCTTGCGAATTCGTCCTAGACCCCATTAAGTAATTGCTCCATTTTTTACATTTTTGGCGGAACGATTAGAAAAATTAATATCAGAGCTTTGACAAAATATATGACCATGCGTATATACGTTTTTTTTTTTTTTTGGCCGCTCCCAATTCGAATTTCTAGAAACGCTTATGCTCAGATCCTTGCAGTGACAAACCATTCACATATTTTGATTCTATATTATGTTTTCAAGGTGATGATAGCATAAACTGTTTAATTTTAACATATCTGAAAAAAAAATTTTTTGCGAAAAAATTTTCAAGATAAAAAATTTTAAGCAAAAATTACATCATCAAGTGGTGGAAGCGATTCAAAAACTGGCGCTTCCATATCCCTGACTTTCACTCGCTAGGATGTAAATGAATTGTGATTTAAGCTTTTCATTATCCTTGACAATTATTTTTAATCTTGAAAGTCCGGGGTTTTATGTCTGTTACGACTTCACTGTCCAGGTTTTCACGATGCAGTTAATTTGAGTACCGGTACATCAGCAGTTCATGTTAATCAGATTCAGAGATTTTGGTTTGTGATTGAATGCACATTTTTCATGAAAACTTTTAAATTGTAACTTGGGAGTAATTTATATCGCTTGATAATACCAAATATTTTAACATTCCCCCACTCTGTGTGATTACGTGCAATGTCGCTCTCAGACTGTTTGTTACGAGTTTATATTCTAAGATTTCAGTGACATTATTTCGATGATCAAAGTTCAGAAATTGACGGTTAAACTCTATTCGTTGTATGCTTTGTCAATAGCCGACTATAATACGATCATGACTGCGCATATGATCATTTGATTGTCGCGCGGCTTTTTAAACAATACGATCTCATTCAAGTGAATAGTTTTGGTTTATGAGGTCAAATATGGACTAACTTACGTATCAATTTATTTATCTTTCTTTAGTGTAAATAGATTAACATTTCTGCGTCAAATCACTTTTGTATCCAAAGAGATCGAGCGATCAATCAAATTTTATGTCAAGCATACCAGCAATGAAAATGCAAAAACAATGAATGGGTTTATGAATTATAAAAGTTGCGTAGTCATTATCATGTGTTAACCATTCTCAAAAAATAGGTCTTGTTTTAATTGTGTCCTATAAAATAAAAAGGCTTTTTGCGCTAGTTTTGTTTGTAGTGCCTAAACTACAGTACTGCGTTTAATAAATAAAATACAGTATTTTTATTTCATAATTTTATTCACGGTCAATTTTGGAAACTCTTAACAGTCTGTAGTCTTCATCATCAGATGAGAAATTAGAGATCTCTTCAGTTGAAGATACCAAAAAGAACTGTATTTTAATTTCAAATGTTTATGATTAAAGATCATTTAGCTGGTTATAAATCATTTTAAACTATTCGGTATAACTGTTCTGAATATATTCATCAGGTTTCAGTAATTGTCTCGGCCACACGTGACCTGATTAACAGATTTAGTGATTGGCAAAGCGGCAGAAAGATCTTTCGTGTGATATAATCAATGAAAACCGTGCGCAGTAGCTACTACGTCACTTTAAAAAGTAAAAAATCGCAAAGTTTTGCGCGTGGTTAACCTATATCACGTCACAGTTAGCAATCGCTCACGTCAGTGTATTTTTAACTACACACTTTGAAGCGAAGGTTTTCGAAGTGCATTCCATAGGGATCGGGGGTCAGTTATCGTTGATGGAAAAAAATTTAACATATTGGTTTGAATTTAGACAATACTTTTTATTTCGAGTTTTCTGCAGTTTTCATATAAGTGCGGTCACATGCTTGATTTACTAAACTGAGCAATCGGAAATAATTTAGCCTTTTCAGAATCTCATTAGTTTTACGTGAATCAAAACCCCGAAACGAACAAAATTATGAATGTACAAGATGCTGAATAGCCATGCAAAGACTAAACTTTTTGAAAGCTCGTGGTAAACAGTCATACACCTTTTTTATATTTTCAGGGTGTCGAGCGAATTGTATTTGTGGGTAACTTTCTTCGAATCAATCCCATTTCCATGCGCTTGCTGGCCTTCGCGATGCACTTCTGGTCTCAGGGCACTCGGAAGGCGTTATTTCTCGAACACGAAGGTTATTTCGGTGCCGTGGGGGCTTTACTTGGGAACCTCGGCTAAAACAGTGTGATTGTTCAGTTTGAAAACCACGGAACGCTCTGGCGCCATCTCCCGGTCTTTTGTGTGCAATCAACACGAGTGTGGAGTTCTGAAGCTATTACCAGGCGTAGTAATTATTGCGATCACTTGATGAGTTCGTAGATTTATGCACTGTTTGTGGTGTGCTTCCGTGACCATTATTTTCCTGTATGCAGTTAACGCAACTGATGAACTGCACTGTGAATACAATGAATATATTTGATATTTTGAAGAAGTTTAAAACCTCATATTTCAAAATATGTTGTCTTGGAGCAGATTTTTTATTAGTAAGTAACCACCAAACTGTCCATTCCTTTAATGCTTCTTAAAACTGCAATTTTGCGATGAAAATTTGGAACTCAAAAACCAAATGAAGTAAATTTATTGGCTGCCTTATAGTACCAGCAAAATAATGCCTATAATATGCGTGTGATTTTTTTGGTAAATTATTAAAAGCACACAAAACTTAAATTAAAATTCTGACTGAGTAGCTTGAATTTTCTTTTGGCAGTAGCAGAAAACTGCTGTTAAAATAATCGTTAATTCGCCATCATTGCGAAGTCTTCATTTGCGAGTTATGTTTTTTTTTCGCTTTTGAACATCATTTAACATTCATGTTTTGCAGTAAATCTTAAAAATGGCTCTTGATATAAAAAATAACATCGTAGACTGAGTGCTTAAGTAGAGGGTTGAATAGTATTATGCAATTTTTCGTGTAATTTTTCGATTTCTTTTTTTTTTGCAATTATGAATCGAACTTTTTTGATTTAGTTTTTGACTGAAGAGTGATAAGTTAGTGTAGTTGTGTTCTGCGTGGAACTGTTTGGTTGATCATATAATGTGTTGTTTTTGTTAACGTGCCATTCATTGTTTGTTGTTATGACCACCCTAACCCAAGTTAAAATGTACACGTTTCGAGTACAAATGTCTAGAAATCCTGGGTTTGAAATGTCAATGAATTACCGAGTAAGTAATCATTAAAATATAAATGTTAAAACATCAGCACTTTGGAAATTTTTGAACGAATACATCGCTGGAAATTTTATGATGCAACGTAACAGTGTGGCAGTTATGACTGCAAATAGATAAACAAAATTGTTTATTTTATTTAAACTGTATTTTCTGTTTGGTCAGTGATCAAGTTGATTGTGTGAAATGCTTTATTGTTATGCTTGTTCTATCTAGAAACTATTTGGAGTTTGTAAAAATAGGGAAGAAAATAAAACGAATTTTATGGAAAACTACTGCATCTTACTTACTTCAGGGTTACAACAAACACATTAGCGTTATTACGTTTGTTTGGTAGCATATTGAATTTCAACTTGCAGTTTACTATATGTTGTTAATGCGGCTGTTGTGCTGCACTAAATCTGAAATGTAGTTGTATATTTGTTTCTGAAATATTTTGTTTCGCGATAACTTTTGTGGCTCGATTAGTTTGTAATGATGATCAATTTCTAGTACAAAATAAACTCTTGTTGCAACTTTGTACGACACTCAACGAAATTGCACGCCCATTTTTTAATGTTTTTGTCAATTTTTGCTCCGAGTTTGATGTTGGAAGTCTTCTAGTCTACAAAGCTCTTGTTTTCCAAAGTCAACAAAACAAAAGAAGCTAAAACAAAATCTACCAGCAGGCAGCCGTCGAGTTGATTGACGTTCTGGTAGTAATTTGTTGCGCTATTCGATAGCGTGGTAAATATTTAGAAGGCCATCTTGTCTTATCACCTTGGGGGTACACTGGTACTTTGTAAAATGTGAATGGATCCTAGCTTAGGGTTTTAAAATGTCAAGTAAATATTCCCATTTATATTTTCAATATTTTGATGGTGCCCCCAAAGTAACTCTTAAAAATGAATTCAACAAACAAAAGAATTGCCAAAGTTAGTTTACCCAACGGGTTTGTACTTGATGTAGTGTTCTAAGTTTTTTGCCCTATGCTGAAACGGGAAGAAAGCGGCAAACTCAATTTTGGCAGTACACGCTGCCTATAATTTAGACCTACCTTAATTGCAGCAAATAAGCTGCTTAATTTTGTTACGCACGATTAAAGTTGTTATTTTGCATTATGCTTTGATGAATTTTTGAAAGTTTTGGTTGATGCTTTTTTTCTAAATGTATTTTGTGCTTTAATTCAATTAAACCATTTTTGTTACTGGTAACTGTGAGATGAGAGTAATGTGGTTAAATTATTGTACCAAACTTATCATTAAATCGAATGCGTGTGGTAATTATTTGCGAGTGGTAACTTGTTGCCTACTGGTTGATTTTGCTCAGCTACAAAGCCATACTTTTGCTTAGATCTGTTCCTAGTTCGGATCAACTGCGATTTTTTATCAATTGTCAGATATCTCGGTCACGTTTTGCGATGGATGCCTCTACTTGGTGACTTCGAACAAGCAGCAAATTTACGTTGGAAGAAGTTAAACGTCAACCGGAAAAGTTGGAAAATGATCAACTTCTAAACGGGTGAGGATTCGTGCGAAATAAAAGCGCCACCGTTGCTTCCTCGTGAGAGGAGGATAAATATAAATATGGATCAATCTTCAAATCTGATTTTAGTAAAAAGTGACCCATCAAGTACCTTTTGAAACTTGTAGAAAGTCGTGCCCTTGCCTTGCCTTGTTAGAAAGTTGGATAACAAGCAACATCAAATGATATCAATTTATTTAATAAAGACATTACGTGTTAAAAGACGATTGCAAAAATCCAAAGCTAGCGACGACAACGATTTTACTACTGTACGTATTTGAGCAAAAAGTTTTTCTATCAAGAACCAATTGTTTTTGAGATCGAGGCACTGTTCAAAACGTTCTTGGTCTATAGACGGGGAACCACGTCACTTTAAAACACCTTCAACAAAACCTCGCCATTTCCAACAACTTCATTTCTTGTCCAATTTAATAAGAAATTTTCGCCTTATCTTGCGCATGATCGAAGCAATTTCTTCCGATTTGCAGGAAAAAAATCTTCATCCTTTGCCGGCACCGTCAAACACTTTGTCCGAGGTAGAATTCGGAAAAAAACCCGGGCTGACTGGAGGACTCAAGTCTGGAGTCGATGGGGGTGTAGATAGGTGAGGATGGGGATCGAGACCTCGTTGAGAGTAAAAGAGAATGTACGCTTGGGCCGCCATTACGTCATCAATAGAGCAAAGTTCAAGGTTTGAATCGTTGCAATGGACCCAAAATTCTAAAGTGAACATGCATTTTATAATTGAAGAAATTCGAAAAGTTTATTTCATTACCAAGAATAAAATAGCCAAAACATTTAATTCGAGTGACGGTTTTGACTTAAAAATTTAACTCGGTAGTTCTATCCGTTATTTCCGAGCGGCATTAACACAATGATTGAAATAATAAAAGAATCGAGTCCATAGTTTATAGATGGTTTTTCAAACAGTTTAACCCTATTTTAACGGGGAACTCGACTAATGCATTTTACTCAGGGGCGGGGACAAAATACCCCCCAATCTAACTCCTACACCAAAGTCATGGGAACACCAAAATTGGTATACGGGTTAGTGTCTACCTAATTTTTTTTGTTTAAATGTGGGTCAGATTGGATTCCTTTGGGATCACGGGTCTGCATGTTGAAGCTCAAGGTATTGGATTAGTCATTGTGCCTATTGCAGATATAAATGCTCCCATGAGACGAGTGAATATCAGGCTTTTGTGGATGAAGTAAATGATGCTCTTCTCCGAGTATCACCTACTGAATCTACAGTCCTTGTGGGGGATTTTAACGCACATGTTGAATGAGATACAGATACGCGAAAGGGTGTGATCGGAAAACATGGAGTCATTGGACTGAATGAGAACGGAAGGTATTTATTGCAGCTCTGTTATAGCAACGGATTCCGTATCATGAATACCTTTTTCCAGCACAGAGAGGTTCACAAGCATACATAGCATCGACCCGGTATGGATCAAAAATCGTTGATAGATTTTTGCGTAGTTTCGTCAGATTTCTTTTCTGATGTGCTGGACGTTCGAGTTAAGCGAGGTGCTGAACATATTGTCAAATGATCACCATCTGGTAGTATGTTCCCCGTGACTTTCGAAACCTTGGCTAAACAGGAAATCCAACAGGTTGTCTGTGACTTACCGGATCAAATGGGAGGCTTTGAAGGACAAAGAAGTAAGAAAACAGTTTGCATCCAGTATATCATCTAGGTTCAGACAACTTCCTGATGCATCCGAGAACATCGAGAAGAAATGACTGCTGTTCAGATCAGCGATCATTTCATCAGCTGCTGAAACTTGTGGGCGAAAACGGCTTAGAGTGGCGGGCGATAGTGAGAAAAGAACACCTTGGTGGAACCAAGAGGTTAAAGAAGCTATTCAAGCAAAGAAAGATGCGTTCAAAGCCTTGCCACAGGACAGATCGTCATCTGATTTGCAATCCCAGTACACTGAGGCGCGAAAAGCGGCAACTTTGGCAGTAAAGAAATCCAAGAAGTCATGGGAAGAGTTTGGTCGTTGGTTGGATTTCAACTATTTTTCGGCAAACAAAGTATTTTGGCAGACCATCCGCCGTTTACGTGGCAAAAGATCGAGTATCACGTACTCCATCAAGGATTCTGCAGGTAACATTCCAACGGATGAGAATGAAATCCTTTCACGATGGAAAGAATACTTTGAAGATTTCTGAATCCTGTAAAGGCATCGATTCGTGACGCACAGGAAGTGACACGTTTAGTGGAAGAGGAAGTTTTCACTCAAGCAAAAGTGGCAACGGCAATTAATGAGATAAAATCTGGAAGAGCTGCTGGTGAAGATGAAATCAGACCCGAGACGTTGAAAGCGCTGACTGGAGAAGGAATTCTCTGGTAACGCGAGTGCGTCACGTTGCGTGGAAGTTTGGCAAAACTCCCAGAGATTGGCAAACAGGTGTGATTATTCCGATATTCAAGAAAGGAGATCGCAAGCAATGTACGAACTAGAGAGGGATATCACTCCTTAGTTTTCCAGGGAAAGTATATGCCAATGCCTTGAAATAGTGGAATCAAACCTGGAGGATGGCCAGTGCGGTTTTCGTATGAGTTGCAGCATCATCATCACATGTTCGATCAGGTATTGTCCCTGTCGACGGAGTTGGCCGGATTTCGTATGGTCATTGTCTTTACTACGCCTCGCCATTTTGTTCGATCACATGCATCCTCTTTCACCAGTCCATTTTTCTTCATCTCATTCTCCACTTGCTTTTTCCACGTTTGTTTTGGTCTTCCTCTACTCACTTCAAATTTCAAAGCTTTCACTATCACATTTTCATCTTCTTTCCTCAAACATGACCGTACCACCGTATACTGCTTGCTTTAGCCATCCTATCTAAAGACTCCTTTATGCCCAACATGTCCATCAACTCCTCGCTGTTTCTTCGATGTAATAGCTTCACTCCACACATCGCTCGAATCATAGCTCTTTCTGTTCTTCTCAAAATTGTCATCTCTTTTTCTCTCAAGCACCATGCTTCACTTCCATATAACATAGCTGATCTTACACAACTTTTGTAAATTTTTCGTTTCATCTTTAATGAAAACCTTCTGCCTTAAAGTATTTCGCTGCATTCCCTGAACTTCATCCGACCAATTCTTGATCTAGCTGTTACCGCTGTTTCGCACCCACCAGTTGCATTCAATCTGTCACCTAGATAAGTGAACTTGCTTACAGTTTCCATACCATCACATAATTTTTCATCTGCTGGACCCTTGAAGCTCTTTACCACGCTTCTACATTTCTTACAAACAAAATTTTTATTCAGATAAACTGCAACTTTCTTTTTATCCGTGCATCTTGTGTGGACCCACTTACCACATGCTGTACATAACACCGAGTTAGACATAACTAGTGTTCAACACACGCCACAAGGATCAATCTTACTGTCGAACGCTTCTTTCTCTATCCCACTCACCATTAACTTTGTCTTTCCAAGATTGACTCTCATCCCTTTGCTTTCAAACACCTCTCTCCATTCATCAAAGTTCTCTCTCAATTCTTCCATAGTTTCCCCCATTAGGACCAAATCGTCTGCATAAAGAATTTGCTTCATCCAGCCTTTCCTTGCATTTGCCGTTACTTCATCTATCACCATTGCAAACAACAAAGGTAACAACACAGATCCTTGGTGCACAACAACCTTCACAGAAAATTCTTCCGGCAAACCCGATCCAACTCCAACTTTCGTTTCTGCTCCTTCATAAAGACTCATCACCGCCTTGACCAGGAGTTCAAGCAAACCTGTTTTTCTCATTGCCCATTCCATCACTCTTCTAGGTACTCTGTCAAATACCTTTTCCAAATCGACAAAACACATGTACATTCTTTTGTCTTTCGCTCGATGTTCTTCTTACAACCTTCGTACTAAGAATAAGGCATTAATTGTTCCCTTTCAAGGCATGAAACCAAACTGTGGTTCATCAAAATCAACTAATGTTCGTATTCTTCTCTCCAACACTCTTTCAATAATCTTCATGCCATGTTCAAGCAACTTTACTCCTCTATACGAACCAAAGTTTATCACATCTCCTTTTCCCTTAAAAATTGGCACCACAACGCTGGTTTTCCATTCATCCGGAATTCCCTTTCCATCCATAACTCATTGGCAAAGCTGTAACATCACTTTCTCTGCAATTCTGCCGCCTGCAACAATCATTTCCGTTGTTACTTCAGAGAGTCCCGCAGCCTTTTCCTGTTTCATTTTCGTGATCGCTTCTCTCACTTCCTCGCGAGAAACTTTCTCTACTGGCCCCTCAACCATAGCAACGTCCACCCTGTGGTCCAAAGCATTTTCCTCATTCATAATTCTCTCCATATGTTCCTTCCATATTTTACATCGATCTTCTTGACTGAAACCAATTCTTCCATCTCTACCCTTAATCCATTTTCCTCCTTCAACATCTTTTCCATCCCTTTTCATAAATTTTACGAATTTGAAAATCTTGTTTGGTTTCTCACGTAATTCTTGTATTTCCTTTTCAGCTTCCGTCTTCATTGCTTTAGCAATCACTTTCTTGGTTTGATTTCTCATTTTCCTATAGAATATTTTGTGTTCTTCCAGCTCAGTTTTTCAAAACGTTTTGAATGCTTCCTTCTTCCTTGCTATAGCATTCCTCACTTCTTCATTCCACCACCATTTATTTCCTCCATTCTTTCTGACTTTCTTCATCCCACATAGCTCATCGCATGCCGTCAGAACTCCATCTGTAAAAGATTCCCACAAATTTGTTGTTTCAACATCAACTAACTCTTCAACGCTTCTTTCAAATTTTTCTTGCGTTTCCTTTTCTTTTAATTTCCAAACCATGTGCTTTACTCTTGATTCTTTCTTGACCACTTTATTCAGTTTTCTTTTATTCAGATTGGCTACTAGCAGTCGATGTTGCAATTCCCATGGAATTACCTTTACGTCTTTTAAAATTTTTCTGTTTTCTTCACTTAACTAAAATAAAATCAATTTCAGGTTCATTATTGCCAAATTTAAACGTTATCTTTCTTTTGTCACGGAGCACGGAGCAAATCTTAACTTTGAAGCAAATCTTCGAGAAATCTTGGGAGCATGGCAAAGATCTCTTTGCATGCTTTGTCGATCTTGAAAAAGCATATGACCATGTTCTTCGCGATAAACTTTGGATGGTTTTGCGGAAGTATGGGGTTCATGGTTAGTTGTTACGCGCCATTAAGTCATTCTACTGCCGACCGGAGGTTTGTGTTCGGGTAAATGATAAGCAATCAAATCCGTTCCATGTCGGCGTTAAGACTCCCGCGAGGGTGCGTTTTGTCACTTCACCTTTTCATTGTTTACATGAATTGGATCGACAAATGCAGCCCAGCACATGAAGGTGCCACGATTGGAAATTGCAAAATCAGTTGTGTGCTATTCGCTGATGATTTGGTTCTGCTTTCTTTCACAGAATCTGGCCTCCAGCGCGCATTAAAGAGCTTTGCAGATGCATGCGACACAACCGAAATGAAAATAAGCATGGCCAAAACTGAGGTACCTCATCTTTCAAGAAACTCTGATCAGAGGTGTTGCAAGTGAATGGAGCGACACTGAAGCAGGCAGAGAAGTTCAAGTATCTTGAGGCCGGATTCACGAGTGACGGAAGGCAAGACGAAGAACTGGATACTCGAAAAGCAAGGTTAGCGCAGTAATGCGAGCTTTGCACTACTCGGTTGTCATGAAACGAGAAAAACCTCTTAATTTTCAAAACAGTTTTGTCCCCATTCTCACTTATGGTCATGAATCTTGGGTAAAAAATGCGATCATAGGTGCAAGCGTCCGAAAGGAAATTTTTACGAAGAATCGAAGAAATTAAACTGCTTAACAAGATCCGTAGCTCTGATATTCGAAAATCTCTAAACATCGAGCCGTTACTTTTTCGAATTGAAAGATCTCAGCTTAGATGGTTTGCCTCAGGAAAAGTGTAAACAGAATGCCTCAGGAAAGACTATCCAAACAAGCTTCACTTGCCAAAGCAAACGGGAGAAGACCAGTTGGACGACCTAGAACTAGACGGACCAATTACATTGAGGACCTTGGATGGAATCGCTTAGGACTTCAATCAAGCGAAATGATGGATGTGATGGAAGACGGTAAAGTGTGGCGACTTAATCTCGAGTTGCTGCCCCCACAATCCTCACAGAAAAGCGAGCAATAAAGAAAAAAGGATTCAAAGTTGAATAGTTGAATAGTAATCATAGTGACGCCAGGATCATTTTTCGAAAAATGACGTCATCAGCGGTTTACAGTTTGTACAAAGGTTTGTTATTTAATACTGAATCATAAAATGCCAAAGTCAAGTTGGTTACGTCACAAAAACGTAGTATGACGTCATTTAAGTAAAATATTTGGCAAAAAAACGCTCATCTTTCGGAAAGTGACTTTGGAAAACTATCCATTACATTACCAACTTGAAATTTTCAGGAGTTATTTGCGAATAAATTTAACTCAAAGTCAAGTAAGTTAATTCGAAGTAAAAAGCTTGCTTCTGAAGGTATTTATCATGAAGAAACCGAAATGGGAAGCAAAAATGCCCCCCCCCCCACCCGAGTAAAATAAGGTTGAAACGGGAGCACGACTGGAGTCATACCGTATAAATATAGACTATCCTCCCAGTACATTTACGGGATCGTGTGTAAATGAACCTTTTGTGTGTAATTGTGATTACAGTTTATTATCCTAGCTGCTTTTGGGATGGAGATAACGAAGAGACCTTTCATTCTTGGAGTCAAGCTAACACCTGTGTATCACACACGGTGGAGGCTTTACACTGTCCCTTTAATTGCTGAACGTCAAGCAGGGAAGCAGTGAATACCAATTTTTATAGTCTTTGGTTTGACCCGAGCGGGAATCGAACTTGAGTCTACCGCTTCAGTAGCATACGCTTTATCCACTTGACCACTGATCGGAAAAACAAGCCCGCATGTTACAGTTGTTGCACCGACACATACTGCACTTCCTTCAGTAATATCCAGATGAACTGCAATTGAATCAGTAATTAAATTGTAGAAGTCTCATACTTCAGGCAATCTGATTTTTCCAAAATTAAAAAGCTGGGAAATGGTCAGAAATAAAAAACCGCAAGCACCAAAGTTCGAGTACTTACTTCCAGTATCATTCCAGCAGTAGGCAGTGTAATGTCCAGCACTGAAGCCCCTGCCGTGATGAATCACAACAGCGCTGAGATCGTAAATGAAAGCAGAAGCGTCGTCAACCTAACAAACAAGCATTTAAAAATTTGCTCCAAGCTACAAAATGACCTAGTCCAAGTTTTGCAGCACCGAGGCTAACAGTGAAACAAAGGGACTTCGAAAAGTGCAAAGCAATTCGCATAAAGTGGACCAACAAATGATCAGGATAGCCATGATCGAATCTGGTCACATTCCCCGCAATAAGAAATCTTATCTTCCAGAATGGATATTTCTCAGAAAAAAAGGATTCTACCAAAAATACATGATTTCAATTAGACATTAGACGCTTGCGCCAAATACGGCAATTTCTAAAATCGAATTGTTCGAATAAGAAAACTGTCGGAAATTCGGAACAGAAACATTCGATGCTGTAGTATTACTTTATGGCATGCGTACGAAAAACCACAAAAATAAATTAATGTATGCGATATGGAGCACTTTTCTTAAGTGTTAATTTTCTATTCGTAACTATTTTAACTTGGAGTAGGTTGGGGATAGAAGTAATCGCTCATTAATATGATTAATTGCCTATTTTGAAAGTTCATTCTGAGAATTAAGCTTCGCCTATTCTGTACTTCAGTATGTTCAGGCTTTTTTACCAATGGATATTTTTTTTAAATGAGCCTAACCGCAAATGTGGAAAAGTTAGCTATATTGAGTTTATATTTGCATTCTTTTTTTATACGATACTTTATTTTTAAACCAACAAAAGATAAAGTATTTCAAAAAAATCAAGACTTCCAAGAGCGAAAGATTCCTAATTCCATTTAAATGCGTAAAACCCGCTGCCTTCCAGAACGACCAAAATATGCAGCGAATATCCAATCCATCCTAAAAAGCTTAATAAGCTTACAAGTGGGAAAAGGGCTAAAAGCTTTGTAAAATATCCATAGAATGTAATGTCAGTGAGGCCGATGACAGCGGATACAAAGCAATGCGATTAAAATACGTTGATGTAATTTACCAGGGTTAAGAAGCGGAGCCCAGAGCAAAGCGTTTTGCCAAAGCCCAAAAAAAGAGATATAATTATTCAAAACCTTGAATTTTAACTTTAAATATTTCAGTCTTTTAGTATGACTTGCAAGTGACAATCATGCGGAGCCATACCTTACAAAACTGCAGCTCCGGAGTTAAAGTGTCAAAAACGTGAGCTCCAAAGTCGGAATCGCAGCCATGCCTTTTTCCAATTGCTACCAATCCCCAGTAAATGGCAATTACAACATCACTTACGGCTGCGCTTTCTATCCAGCAGTACGGCCTCATATCCAACTCGGCGGGAAAGTTGACAGGAACAGTAATTTTCTCCCGGTTGTTACGGCCACTCCAACGAAACCGCTTCAAATGAAATCGGAGCACCTGAGAAATGATATTGTTTCAATGCTTACTTGGTAGAAATAACGCTAAAGCAGCAACCTAACAAGTGACCTTGCAGTTTTTGAGTCAAGCTGCAGCTTGCATGCATAAAGCTCCAGTGTCCCCTTTCAACGCTGAACATTGCGCACGAAAAAAATTTTAGTTTGACGCGATCCGGAATCGAATTGAAATCGACTTCAATCTATTCATCAAAAACTGGAAAAGTTTGAAAAGCGAAAGCTTGAATAGACGAATGTACTGCGGTCTGCTCGATCGATTGGTAAATGAATTCCTGTCACGATGAAAGAAATCGATGGTGCAAGCAAAAGTTAAAAAGAAAAACCGAATTGTTGTCAATTACTCAACAACACTACAACCAAGCGTCTTGCTACGCTACGTTTATCAGGTCAATTGCAGACCTTTTCTTTCAAACGCCCATCCATTCGCGCTCCCACACAGCATGAGAGCGTGACGCGTAGATACCTACGTCACAAAAAGAAAAAAAGCTTTTATTCAACACAATCACGTGATGTAGAGCGCATTCGCTCAAGATCACGTGACCAAGGCATACTTATGATGCAATTTCAGCGTCAGTAGAACACTTAGAACAGGTCATCGACCAACTGTTACCTCGGGCCTAAGTTCAAGAATTTCTTTCATAAAATTTACGGATTTGTTTACGAATTTACTGTATTTGGATAGTGCATTTTTAAACCATTGCAGTTAACTACTGTACACTCTGGCACAGCTGCAATTGCAGTGCAATTTCCTTAATAAACTGGTAACTTCAGCAAAACTTTTCACAATTAAAATATTAAAAACAATTTAAGCAAGCACATTGAAATTAAATTCGTTTTGTGGATCATTCAAACAGAAAGTTATGCGACTATGTACTAACAATGATCACCACAAGTTTACCACTCTATCAAAACAATACCATTTCTAGGTAAAATCAAAAAAGTACCTGCGGAAGATTAACAACTTTGATTTGCTTTTCTGCTTCTGAAAGTTTTTGGGATGGTTTCTTCACAGACAAGCGGCGTTGCCTCGTATCTGAAGCAAAAAATTTACGAACTTTTAATACTGTCAATTACGTTGTAATTATCATTTCTTGATATTTCATATTATGATATTATCATTTCTTGATATTTCATATTATGATCATTTCTTGATATTTCATATAATGATCATTTTTTGATATTTCATATAAAATTATCATTTCTTGATATTTCATATTATGATAAATCACCAATTGTTAAATTACCGAGACAGATGAAGTGAAACGGGGTCTAGTTCTAGTGAAAAAAGGAACAGGTTTAGTTGTACTAAATCTTTAAAGACCACTTATATTTTTCGTGTTGCTATGTCGCAAGTAATACAGTTATTCGTTATTCAAACTTTAAAGCAACATTAACTATCTTTGAAATAAAGTAAAATACAGTATCGATTACGTTAAGAAAAAGTAATTGAATCTTCACTGGTTTTTCAATCTTGTGTACCAAAGTTCAAACATATATTCTTACCTCTAGACTGAATATAATGTGGGTTATTGCAATATGCGCAGTTATAAACACGCCCTCCGTCCAATCGTTCCGCCTCAGTAAATTTCTCTAACATTTCGATCAAACTGCAGTCTTGGTGGGAATTTTTCCTAAAAGTTTTTCTTTGGTTCAAACCAAGTAACTTATAAACTCTATCGTTAATGGTTAAAGCGTTGGCGAATTTGCAATCTGGATAAATAGAAGTCGCCTAATCTGTCTGTTATTTAAAAGATTAAATACTACAGCACAATGCACATACCTCTCATACTTTGTGGATCTGTCAAAAGTCAAAACCTCCGTAGCTACAAAACAACTATATGCTGATTCAATGAAACTTTGTTCAATTACCGCAATTCCGTGAGGGTGCTGGGATAGCAGCTAGTAGAATCAAACTGCGCAGCTACAATTCATGTTCTTTCACTACCTTCAAATCTCGTTTGGATCAAGCCCTAAGCGATGCCAACCCATTCAAATCCATGGTCATTCTACAGAACTTTTTTGAGAAGCAGAACTACTAAGTACTTACCAACTGTTTGTAGAAGCACTGTGATAACGCGGTGGAAACTCCAAGGAAAGATCCCAGAAAGGCTCGTAAGTGCTAGAAATGTTTCTACACTCCAAGCATCGCACCTTACTGTGCAAACGACCCTCAAACACAGTGTGAACAACCTAAAATATAACAAAAAAAGTAATAAAAAACTTCTCAGACCTTCAGTACTAATTAGCGGTTTCTTACCAATTCTAACACCAGATCAAAAAATATGATTCTGGGCGTAAAACCATACGTAACACAGTACCCTTGTACTGCTTTCCAACTAGAGCTATGTGATTGGTTTTGGAATAATGGTACCGTTCGGTATCACAATCGGTTAGTTGTTAGTGTAAACACCAAGTTATGTGGGCTTCGTAAAAAAGAGCGTCCGCGCAAAGTACACACAGCGGAGTAAGTAACTAAACAAAGCGAGAAATTAGTTCTTACTCGAGAAATTTTTAAGGCAAGCTTTTCAGCGCTGCTAACTTGGGAAGGATGCTTCTTTCGTTCTAACTCGGACACAATCTTGTCCAACAATTCACAAAGAAATTCCTGGGCGTCCTGCTGAGAATACCCCTGAAAAAGAAAGTGATGATGTAGTGTGGACAACAGGCAGTGGTTAACAACTAACAAATGAAGAAGTTTTCTTGAAAAAACATTCCACCCTTGATCGACTATTTCAAACATCCAACCAGGTTAATTCTAAGCAAGATAAAACAAACCAATATCTTAGAATCTATTACACAAATCCCTAGCAATTACAGCAATTACTCCAAAAAAACCATGGCATACTGTACATCACTAATAAAGAAGCAAACAAAAGATAAAACTAATGCGAATGTTGTAATAAATATTAAGACTATTTTGTATGGGTCTAATTAAGCTAAAAGACAATCTGTCGCTGAGAAATCTGGTCTAAATAGATTAATCAAATTTACCCGAAATGATGGAATAAGTTGCCAGACAGAACTGAGAAAGTGGTAAGGTGACACGAGCTTCCACTTCCCAGACCACATAACGTGGTACAAGTCATGCAATTCGTGGCACAAGGACAAAGTGTTGGTAGAACCACTACAAAAACGTCTTTTGGGGCTGTACAAGGTACCAGAGTTTTCGGATTTTTCAAAACTGCCACTTTCATGGCCACCATTTAACCCTAAACAGAATGTTTTCACCAGTTAGAAACTACAGAGTAGATACCAGAGCTTTGTTACAAAATAGATAGTAGTTTACAACTGAATCCCTAATTATCCGGAATGTTATTACGGTTCAATAACTTAAAATTGCTGAATAAACAGTTTAACAAACCATAAAAAACACAAAGTCAGCAAATATCAAAGCAAAAGCAATCTATGACACAAAGCTTTACTACGGTACCCTACTACTGCATTACCTTTTAGCAAAACTACATAACATTTCAAAACGTACTGCCAGACGAATAGGAAAATTAGTAGCTGCACACCTGCTTGCATCTTTAAAAACCTTCTGGTAACATTCAGCGACGTCTGGCTTTCATACATTTCAATAGTAGAGCGACGAGAAAAGGATAATTTGGCAGCATTGCTCTTCTCATCGATTTCTAAATCGCGTACAGCCAGCAAACAACGACGAAATTTTTGCAAGTGGCCCAAAACCTATTCATAGTAACATTGATTTCAGCGTTGCAAAAACAAAAGTTCCATTTAAGCTTATATAACCATATTTATAATTATATAACCATATTTAAGCTTATATAACTTATATAAGCTGTTTATAACCATACCAACACAAACCTCCCTTAGGGGGTAGGGGTTCACGTAAGTCTTTCGCCAAGTTGGGCCAACACAGTCAGTAGACTGCTTGGTCCCAATCAAAAATAAGCATTAAGCGTCTAAGCATCAACTAAGGACGCAACAACTCATGACCAGTTTACAAAATCACAAGTAATAGGCATTTTTTCAAAAAATGTAATTTTTCAACGGAACTGCATCTCTCAATAATCAATTTTTTCGGATATCGTAACCTTTGGAACTTAAGATAAGGTAACGTTTCAAGATAAACACACGAAAGCGATCGCAATATTATTTTCAAATGCTGTAGAAATGTAGATGTACAAGTTTGAAAGAAATTCCACGTATTCAGTCTTTTAAATTTACAATCTTCAATCAGATTGTATTTCCAATCATAAGGACATGCAAGCCATGCATGTTTTCACAAGTTAACCGGAAACACAAATCTTTCTTAAAAGTAAACCACAATTGCAGTTTGAACTTCTAACTAACCTGTATTATGGAATTCAAGTAGCATGTATTGCCTAAATTTCTCAATCCAGTAACACCAGGAATAAGAGAAGTAACAGCACGATTAGGTATGCTATCGTAGATTGACTTGGACAAGCTTTGCAAACGACTTTTTCGATTAGGTAAAGTACGCGACGGTAACTTGCGAGTCGGTTTGGTACGTTTTTGAATTCTTCGAAGAGCAGGTTTCTGAGACTGTTTTCTAAATAGAAGAGATGATTAGTTCAAGAATCAAAATACAACATGACTATTTCATGTCGTGTAATTTATTATGTTGACATTTTACTAGAATACAAGAATTCAATATATTGTTTCTATTCCTTGATGAAAGATAAGCTTATGGCGTAATGTTTTCAATTTAAATGAAATGTCACTACACTTTTAATTTCCAATGCAGTTACTGCTGTGAACTATGAAGGTCGGTGCTTTCAGAAATCAGAAAAAGCTCGATGATTTCTGAGAGCTATACCAACATTCATTATGACTATAAAAATTTAAAAACAATTACTATTTAAAAACTCCTACAACCTGTTTCGCTTTTCGATTAGTCGGAAGGTACCTGTACCAGTGTACACAATGCAGGTATATTAATGGACAATAGTCACATACTCTTTTTTGCAGAAGAAAATAACACTTACTTTTGTTTCTTTACATTCTTTTTCTTGGCAGCTTTTTTCTTATTTGCTTCCAATAGGCGTATGCTCAGTCTCACGCTTCGACGCTGAGGCGGTGTTGGCTCAATGCTGTTGTTTTGAAAACTGCTTGATTTTTGAAAAGTCCTTAGACGTTTTTTGATAGGTTCATTCGTGGTCAAGGATGGAGATAGTTGATTCATAATGGCCTTGTAACGGCTAGCTGCATTAAGTCGTTTAGGTCGTCGCAACAACTCAGCCGACAGTTGAGCAAGAGGAATATCAGCATCAGACAAGTTGAAATCATCCGAGTTAGGGGACGATGCTACTGATTTTGCCTTTTTTGAAACGGGAGGGGTAAGTTCCGAAAGAGGTTTCAAATCACTGTCACTAGCATCTGGAGAAGGGGGAATTTGATTCTTTTGTATTAAGACCGGCTTGGAATGGTCGGTTTGGGGAGAGCATTTTTTCAACACGGGTGCAACAGGATCACTTTCAACATTTACATTGCTTTTGCTGACATTAGTTTGCATTGAAACCGCAAGCGAACGTGTTTGCTCTAAATTTGAAGGTGGTGAAATTGTTTCTAATGGTTTTTGCTCAATAACAGTTGAACTTTTCACTGGAGAAGCATAGAACATATATGGCACCAGTGTATTTACAGAAGAAGTGGCTACAATAGGCAATGTATGACTATGACAGGCAGTTGAAGTGGAATGATTGGGTGAGTTTTGCAAGTCTTTCGAAATCTTTGAGTCTGCGATTGACCGCTCTTCTTTGCAAGGTAATTGAGAGTCAGCTGCAATTTGAGTTTCTGATTTTTCTGCAATTGAGTTTATAGATGAGGATAAATATGAATGATCTCCATTAAAGTGAAACAAAGCCGAGGAGCTGTTAGGCTCAACAGGACTTTTGCAGTAGTCTTTGGCTCTTGTAACCGATTCAGTATCACTGTTGTCATTAGACAAATGATTTTTCTTGTTCCGCACGTAGTGCAACCAATGTCGAAATGTTTTTCTTTGACGAACAAACCTAAAATATAACAACTTTATTACACGTTGATTTGAAAATTGATCTACATTTAAATAAGCTTATTTAAAGACAGAATTTAAGACTAAATTTTACTTTAAAAAAAAAATACGTCTCAGACTTACATTTCTATATAATAATGAAATGTAAAGTCAACGAAGTCAAATACAAAGCACAATGAAAGCCTTTTATGGGTTACAATCTTGTAAACTTGTTACAATCATGTAAAATGTAAACCTTAACACTCTTGGTACTCAAAGCTACTACGACTTGGATTAGCACATATACCAACAAAATTGCTAACCTTGAATGCCAAATTGCTGTAAAGTTTCTATCATCACGATCTAGTTGCTGTTGCTGAAGTCTTCGCCTCATTTGGACGTCTTCATCAGCACTAATGGCAGCTGTACGAAGAGTGTGACCACTGCGTGTAGTGCCAGTGAAATTTTGATAGCGAATTGCCTGTTGCATAAAAATAAGTCCCAGAATACAATTGGCAAACTGCAGCTACTAATTGTAATTGTGATTACATTTTATTCACCAACTTGCCTTGGTCAGGAGACTGCAAAGGAATCTTTCCACAGAGAAAACTTCACACTGCTCCTTTAATTGCTGAACGTCAAGCATGGGAAGCTGTGAATAATACTTTTTCTAGTCTTTGGTTTGATCTGACAGGGAATCAAACCTGAGTGGACCGCTTCAGTTGCAGACGCTATATCCACTCGACCACCAATTGGTTAAATTACTGGAAAACCATAATATTGTCAATTAATGTAAATTGTGACATGAATGCGATAAAATAAATGTAATGATGGAATACTCAGGATTAAATGTGGAATACATAGTATGTGAAGTTATTTGCTATGTCTTCGTAACTGTTGCAGAATCTCGACCCAATATAAAATTTGTGCAGGCATTGCAAAAAATTTCAAGTTTTAAATTTTAGACAGAAATTCTACTTTAAAACGTCACAAGATTCAAACTGCATAAGAGAATCCAGGTACCTAACATGTTTTGCTAAATTTCCACTTCATACCTGAAGAGTCTCACGAAGAACTTTTAAATCTCCTGATTTGTTATCATTTAACACATACTCCTCACACTCATAGCAATAAACATACAGCTCATTGACATCGATTACAAGAGGGTGTTTCGTATCAATGTAGTGATTAAGAGCATGCTCATGGATGTACCTGAAAATAAAAATCTCACAGTTAAATACAACAGAAGATGAGCAAAACTAAAAAAACAAACATAAAAAAATAAATTGTTTTAATAGTATTCCTCAAGAACTACAATACTTTTATTTAAAATTTCATTTAAAGTAGCTTTCATTTCACATGTGAATGATAAAAACTCAGAAATATAATTCAGAACCTGAATTAGTTTTGACACATTTTGAAAGCGATTTACTTACTGTACAAACTATATCAGCATTAGAATAGGCAAACCACATAAAATACTAGATGATGAATCATGAAAAACGATTACTTGCTACTAGAACTGGTAGTTTACTAAAGTTGTGTGACTAGCCGAAAATGTAGAATACAAACTAAATAGCATTTACCTAAATTATAAAACAAATAAAAATTCAAATAAAACATCATAGGCTACCTGCCACAGGCAACATTCGGACAGCTCAGACAAGCCCACACTGATTCTGTTGTGTAGCAAATGTTGCATAACCACTTTTGAGGATTCACAACGGAATGTCGCTCGCCAATCGTCATCCGCATTATATGCTTGCAATTGCAGATGCTTAACTAAGAAGTAACAGATAAAATTGAAAAAAATTAAGTATCTAATGCAAAGTCCTACCAGGTAATCAGGCATATATTATGATCATTGAAACACTTAATATTTTACAAACTATGGCATGAAAGTTGCAAGGTGCATTCTAAATTTTGTGCGAGCATATGCAAATATGGAAATGTAACATACAATAAGTCATAACTAGGGCCTACAAAAGTTAATAAAGTCAAAAATTTTTAAGAGCGTAGTCATATCATTAAATGTATTCTAACATTGGTTTTGGCCTTTTGGGTGCTCTGGAGTCTGTTTTGATAAATTTTGTAAATTAAAATAAAGGCAATAATTTTTTTGAGATCAAATTTTGTTAAAATAGTCTTTTATCAAAAATTCTCACACAAAAGTGAACAAATTACTTTTTTTCTTTATTTATTCATTTTTTGAACTTTTGAGCAACTACAGTATTATAATTTTATATGCAGTTTTATTTTTGTTTCAATGAAGTCTTGCGATTCAAGCTTTGAAACCTCCATAAATAACAACAATATCACCACAATAGCATATGAATGACCACGTTAATTGACCGGTGTTCCCTCTAAGATGATTTTTTTCAGTGATTTGTTGAAACAAGAGCAAAATAATGGTCTTTGGCAATATGATAGACACAACTTTAGAAAAGTCGCCAAATTTGAGGAAATATGACAGTTAGTGTATTTTAAGACCCAGTCTACACCAGTGTTCCCATTAAGCTGATTTTTTTCAGTGAATCAGCGATTTTTTGGAAAAGGGTAAATAATTTTTGGCAATATGGTAACCACAGCTTTAAAAAATTTGACAAATTTGTGGAAATATGACATTTGGTCTACTTTAATAACGAATTGGTACAAAATTTAGGGCACATAAACATCATTTTAGAGCACTGGGCACAATTGTTTCAAGAAAATTTGGGCACTTGCCGAATAGCCTAAAAGTTAGACGAAACACTGGTCCACACTGTGCATAAAATCGTGAGCTTATCCTTAGTTCATTTTAAACAGAAATTCAGTATGCCCGGCATATCACCTTACCAGCATACAAGTTGCCAGTTGATTAAAATAACGACACACTCATACGCTCACAATTTTACGCACAGTGTAGACCAGCCCTGATACTGGATCGGCATGAAATTTAAGGCACACAAACGTATTTTTACAGCTTTGGACAAAATTATTTCAAAAAAAATTGGGCATTTGCCGATTAGTCAAAATGTTAGACGGAGCACTGTAATTGACATGAAAATGTATACAGTTTCCAACATCACACACTGTAGTGGCATTAGCCACAAGAGCTGTCTGAGATTTCTGTCCAAATTCTGTTGCTAAAAAGTGAAGTTAACTACAATCTTCAAACTCATGTAAATTGCCAATTATAAAACAGTACAAGTCACAATTTACAAATTACAATTTAAAACCCTCAAGTTTATTTTATCTGCATTCGGATCATCAGGGGTGTTTGCCAAGCATAAAAACAAAATTAAAATCAGGAACTAAATATTGAAATAAAGTGTAAAATATGAAAGATTGTTCCGGTGCTGCAAAGCGATCGACTCTTAGTTGGCCCAATAAAAAGGATGGTACTCTGAGTCGATCCACTTGAGCTATCCCATGTGTCTTCTTCGGCCACCTCTGAGTCTATCACAATCCTGGTTACTGGAACGACTTTTCATATTTTACACATTATTTTAATTTATACTTTCTGATTTTATATTCCAATTTTACTTTTGACAGACACCTTCAATGATCTCAAATACAGATGAACAATGGGTACGGTAGGGTTTTAAATGTTAATTTTTAACTTCTGCTATAGAGCACGGCTTCCCAAACTTTTTTGCATGGAACCCCCTTTAACCTTCTAAAAATTTCCACAACCTTTCACAGACAAAAATAATAAACACTGCGAGTTGTGCATTTTTGGTAATTATTCAATGGCAAAAAACAATAACAAGGCACTGGTACCAAAAGCCAATACAAATTTAAACGTAGGTATGGTAATATGGTCTGCATAGTTCTATTACAACATACACCAAAGTGACAAAACATAAAAGTTAGGCATCCAGTTGTGCTACGTGATATGAATGGGTAAAAGTTTATCTGCTGTCTGCTTAATATAATACATTGTTCAACAAAGTCTCACTATCTAATAGCGCCTATTTAAGTATAATCTACGGATAAGTTCAGAATGACATTTTTCAGAATTGCACGAGTTTTTAACTGCAGTCAGGGGTCCCTGAGAGTATACCTTTTTTAGACTAAAATTGGTATACTCTCTGTGACCCCTTGAGGGATCGCGACCCCCAGTTTCAAAAGCGCAGCTATAGGGCAATGTTTTGAATTGGTGGAATTTAACACTACTTCGCACATTGTGAAGTATGAAACACTTTTAATTAAAATTTGTATACTAATAATAGGCCATAATAGTTTAAGTCAAAATTCAGCTAAGATAAACTCAAAAATAGATATTTTTAGATTAAAATAAAAATGACCCTAGTCATAACATAAGCAAAACTAATAACTAACAACTTATTACCAGTACTATTAAACCAAGTTGCATTAAACAGAAACTCTTTAATCACTCATTATTTCTAATAGTAAAACATTCCAGATAGTTCTATGTGTTGCAAACAAAAATATGTTAATTGCATCAATCTTGATTGTATTCAAGTCAATGAGTAGTCAAGTAGCAGTAAAAATTTATAATCGAAACTATTATTATTTACCATCCAATTCTATGATTTTTTGAGTTGTAACTTGTAAGGTGGATTTGTTTACGTGAGGTAACTTTAAAGAAAATTTAAACTTAAATAAGATATTGGTCCCCTTATACAATATACAACCATACTTCATATTCAGTTGACAAGCGAAATCTTGTACATCGAGTGAGGTTTTGCAATTCTTGTAGAGAAACTTGATCCTGAAACATATACACACAATTAAGACACACCAATACGTTCAAAATGTAAAGCTAGACAATAGGCATGTGATGTGAGGTATTGATTAAATTTAAAACAAGGTTTTGACAATGACTATGCTAGAACTAATAACATTGAGGGCTATAGCAAAATGCAAGTATGTCCGATCTATGACTTTTAGGCACGGGACATTTATGGATCACCGATTATGTGCTGGGACTTTTACGCGTCAGAGGTAAAAAAAAATTTTTCAAAAAAGGATCTTTTGCAAACGGACATATTTTTTCCAAAAAAAATATGTTTTCGAAAAAAATTTTTTTGTTTCAAATAACTTTTTTTCAAAAAAAAACAATTTGTTTAATTTTTTTTCAAAAACGAATTTTTTTTTAATAAAATCTTTAAAAAAAAAAAAGTTTTTCAAACAAAAAAGTATTAATTTGATTAAAATGTTAATATTTTCAAAGCTTTTTATCTGACACTTGTCAAGAGGAATCAACAAAATAGAGAGCGCGGGAAAAGGAGCAGCTATACAAAAAGGCCAAGCAGTAATTGGCTGGAAAAGGATTGATGAAAGAGCGTCATTTGCGTACAACCTGTAAGTCAAGGACAAACTCTTTTTGTCAGCTGATGGTGGGGTTAGAAGTTTTGATAAAAGTGACTTCGAAAGCAGACAGATGGAAGGAGAGCGAAAAAACTTTTACAAAAATTGATTTCTAATTGGATTTGTTTAAATAATGTGACTTTTATCATGATTCCTCTAAACAAGTGTCAGGTGAAAAGCTCCAATAATATTACTATTTTAATCAAATTAATACTTTTTTGTTTGAAAAACGCTTTTTTTTTAAAAGTGTTTATTTGAAAGAAAAATACGTTTTTGAAAAAAAACTTAAAAAAATTGTTCTTTGTGAAAAAAAACTGTTATTTGAAAGAAAAAAATTTGGAAAAAAAACTTTGTCGTGAAAAAATCCTTTTTTGAAAAAAAAATTGTGGAAAAAAATTTTTTTCCCTCGGGCGTCTAAAAAGTCTTGGAGCATAAAAGTCAAGGTGCCTAAAAGTCCCGACAAACAATTGGCAGCACCTAAACATCCTGCACCTATATGTCCGTACCTAAAAGTCACGGTCCGCGTATGTCATTTCCATATGCAAAGTACCTAAAATACTACATGTGAGCTTGTTGAGGAGCAACCCTCTTGACCAGCTGACGCAGATATCAACAGATTTCAAAAAAATAGTGCCCTAGCTTAAAGCCGTTCAAAAAATTGACTTTGTACGGTCCATTTAGGAAATTTTGGGCGAAATGGTACCACCAAGCTATGTCAAAATTTTTGTTTCTTAAACATCTACTGATATCAAAAAAAAAAACTGGTTCCCGAAGTTAAACCGTTCAAAAAATTGATTTTTGGGGGTCCATTTGGGGAGTTCCAGGGAAGGTGGCACCCCCACACTATGCTAAAATAATTGTCTCTTAAATATCTATTAATATAAAAACAAACTGGCACCGTAGGTTAAGCCGTCCAAAAAATTGATTTTTAAGGGGGTCCATTTGGAGGGGTCCCCAGGGGATGGTATCCCCAAATTATGTCAAAATATTTGTCTCTTAAATACCTACCGATATCAAAAAAACTGGCACTTTAGCTTGAGCAGTTCAAAAATTGATTTTTGGGGTGTCAGGGATGGTACCCCGAAACCATGTCAAAATATTTGTTTCTTAAATATCTGCTGATGTCAAAAAAACTAACACCCTAGAATAAGACATTTAAAAAATTGATTTTGGGGGGGTCCCCAAGGGGGTGGTAACCTCAAACTATGTCAAAATATTTGTCTGTTACATATCTGCTGATATCTAGCAACACTGGCATCCTAGGTTAAGCCGTTCAATAAATTGATTTTTGGTCCAATTTTGAGGAGGTCCTTGGGGGAGTGGCCCAAAAAAATTTGGGAAACAAAATTGCGTTTGCAGCTCAACAACTTCACACAAAAATTAGATTTCGATGTTTTATGGTTTAGAAGAGCATACAAGATTTAGGAAGAAAAAAAAGGAAAAAGGAAAAAAAAGAAAAAAACCTCATTGCAGTCAAAAGTGGGTTGGTAAGGATGAAAAGATATCTTAAGACATATAACCGTGTGAAATATTTTTTGCCCTACTTAAGCCCTATTTGACTAAGACTGCTTTTCAAGCCAAACTTTTGGGGCGGTTTTCAGACCTAGAATCAAAGCCATGTGACTAACTGCCTCAAAATTTGGTACAAACAGGCAACTCATCAATTTCAAACTGCTGTCAACATTTCATGTAGCTAGAGCTAGACCAAACCGTTCTCCAGTTATAAGCAAATTCTGAAACTTTGCACTCATTAGTTTGAAAATGGCCAAGTAAAAACAAAGAAACATGCGACGCGAGCATCAGTCACTCCAATTAGAAGTCAAATTAGCAAAAGCATTCATGTCACAATCTCTGTTAGCTTTGCTGCAAATTCTCAATTCTGCTACTAGTACCACTTCAAAATTTGAAGAAGGAAAATTTGCAAACAAACATCAACCAAAATATTGACAATTTTTCTACAACAAAAAATGATAATGTCTACCCAATAAATTAAGACTACTTGTGCTAGACTAATTTAATGAAAAGAATAGAGTAATGTCTACACAGACAAGGTACAGCCTATATAGCAAATGTGGCATTGACACATTAACATAGATTTGTCCTGTGAGAGCCAGTTGATTCCTATTGCTCTTAGTTCTTAAACAGCGATCTTAGGATTTCAAGTTTTAGCTCAACTATAATTACGCCATTGATTGTGAAATATATATTGAAATGAAAAAGGAATGACTAGTGTTACATAACGTAACACCCATAAAGAGAACAAGAGAGCAGAGTGCGGCTCATTTGCACTTTTTTTTAAAATATCGTTAGGGTATGGGTTAGATTTTGAGTTTGGATCAGAATTAGGCAGAGGCTGCTGTTAGGTTAGGCTACTTAAAGAATAAGAAAATTGCTATTCTAGCCCTAACTCCAACCCTAAACCTAACCCAAACTCTAACCCTACGTCTAAACCTAACATTAATCCTAACCCAAAATCAAAATCTAACCCAAACCCTAACAATAATTTAAAAACAAAAAAGAGTAAATGAGCAAATGAGCACTCACTCCTTGCTCTCTTATTCTCTTTATGGGCGTTACCTAACGTAATACTAGCCACTTCCTTAGGATTAACATTAGGGTAAAATTTCTACGATTAGAGTTTGGGTTAGGTTTAGACTTGGGATTAGGGCTAGGGTAACGATTTTCTTGTTTCATATATAACGTAACATCAGCCTCTTCCGATAAAAAAATCTAAAACTGAAAACTCTATCTGTCTTGATTATAAGTTATAAGGTATGCGAGAATGACTAATTTTTTAACAATGTTTACATCACAGAATTATAGCAATGAGAATGGTAAGCTACCAAACTCATCAAAAACTAAAACCAAAATTAAAAACAAAGATAATATGGCTACTGGACAGATGGATACAAATTAATTGATGAATACAGTAACATCAGACATTTTTCAATCAATATCTAAATGCATAATGCAATTGAAGAGTAGGGTTATGCAGCCTATGCAGTAGTACATAGCTTAATAATCAATCCTACTAACATGTAGGCTACTAATGACAACACAAAGTTACCAACAACAAGTATGCAACCACATTGGCTAGCTGTAGCCTACCAATATTTCATACTAACAACCAATGGGAGTAGATGTATATTACACAGTTAGGCTACATTTCAAACAATTTTTACCTTGTTATTGTGTTCTGGACTGCCAGTAGATTTGGGTTTAAGGCGTGACTCATTCTTTTTGGATGATTCGGGGCTTTTTTGTTGTTTTTCCATTTTAACAATTCAATATAGGATACTCTTAAAATTGAACTATCTAGTCTACCTTATGAGCACCAACAGTGTACACTACCGGTACTACTCTGCAAGCATACCGGTAGATAGGAACAGGAAGTGCTATACTGTAGCTGAGTGGTTCTCAACCAGGGTGCCGCGGCACCCTAGGGTGCCATTTGCAATTTGCTGGGGTGTCGCGAGCTATTGCATATTGTTTATTTGTGTAGGAAGAAGGTTGAATGCTGTGATGTTTTTTTGGTATAAACTTAATTCATTTTGATAGAAAAGTGACCTTCAAGTTCATGTTTAGGTGAGAATTTGAGATGGCTTCGAATACTTGCTTTACATTGTCAATGACGCCATATCAACTTTTCAGTTCAGTCAGTTACTGTTCAAAATCATACTGTTCTTTCAAAATTTTGAACAACAATGAAGCCTCATTATGACGTTTCATACTATCTCATTTATAGTCCTGCTTGTATCAGATAAGTTCAAATTCGCTGACTGCGAAGAAAATGAATAGTTTGATAGTGAAAGAAACAAAACGCAGTGTTTAAAGTTTTTTTGTTTTTTTTTGCATTTATACAATGGAGAAATTTATCACAAGAAAAAGAAAGTTAAGCATTGATCAAAGCACATTTGCAGTTGTTGAAAGTGAAAGTACTGATAAGGTTTCAGTTTCATTTGCTGAAACAGAAAGTACACGTAAGGGTACCGGTACATTAGAAAAAACGAACACCGGCTATATTGCAATAGTTATTTGAATTTTG
This sequence comes from Trididemnum nubilum, assembly GCA_963965965.1. Classification (NCBI taxonomy): domain Eukaryota; kingdom Metazoa; phylum Chordata; class Ascidiacea; order Aplousobranchia; family Didemnidae; genus Trididemnum; species Trididemnum nubilum. The sequence continues at coordinate 15,444 of CAWYPQ010000512.1, read as the reverse complement.
GCCAAGTAAATTGAGTAGACACTTTTCAAAAAGGTACAGAAATCTTTCTGACAAACCGGCAAGTTATTTTAAAAAACTTTTGGAAACATGGAAGCAACAAAGTGTGACATTTACCAAAACTTTTCAAGTTTCTGCAAAAAGCCAACATGCCAGCTATTTGGTAGCAGAAATAATAGCTAAAAATTCAAAACCTCACACGATAGCAGAAAAAGTAATTTTTCCTGCTTGCAGTGCGATAGTGAAAACAACGTTTGGGCAAGAAGCTGAGGCAAAAATAAGAAAAATTTCTTTGTTAAATGATACCATTCGCAGACAGATTTGTGACATCATTGACATGCAACGGATATATCAGATGCTGTTATTTCTTCTATAAAGCAAAGCAAATTGTTTACGATGCAAGTTGACGAATCAACTGAAATCAGTGGAAAAGCTTAAGTAATAGCTTTTATCTGGTTTGTCAGTGACGGAAAGATATCTGACCAATTTTTCTGTTGTAAAGAACTTAAAGAAAGAATGACTGGTCAAGATACTTTTGATACTCTTAGTAAGTATTTGGAAGAAAATGAATTAACATGGAAAAAATGCATAGGACAGTGTACGGATGGAGCTCCATCTAAGATTGGTCAATCAAAGGATTTGAGTCACTTGTGAAATAAGTTAGTTGTGAAAGCATAACAACCCACAGTTTTCTTCATCATGAAGTGCGTGTTGGAAAAACACTGAACTCGAACTCAACACAAGTGTTGAAAGAAGTTATAGAAATGGTAAACTTCATCAAAGCTAGACCACTTAAATCACGATTATTTACAAAGCTCTGCAAAGAAATGGAAGCAAATTATGAAAATCTTCTGTTACAAACCTAGGCAAGATGGCTTTCACGTAGAAAAGCATCCTCACGAGTATATGAGCTGAAAGAGATGTTAGCTTTTTTGTCTTGAAAGACAAGGAGAATTTTGTAATTTGCTTTGCGATGACTGCTGGAAGTCCAAATTCGCATATTTGGTAGACATCTTTGACCACCTAAATAAGACAAATTCCAATCTGCAAAGCAAGAATGAAAATCTATCTTCAGCAGACAAAATGAGAGCTCAGCAAGAAAAATTGAAAGTGTGGTCATTACGAATACAGGAAGGAAACTCTGACATGTTTTTCATTTTTTAAAATCGAATAACATAGAAATGGATTCATCGGTTATTAAGCACCTCAAGCCTTTGCAAGACAAAATTGATAAATATTTATTATTTTCCAACAGTGCCAACCGAAAATTATAAATGGGTAAGAAATCCATTTTTACCCCTGGATACTCATTGTATTTTGAATCTGAAAGAAGAACTTATTGACTTATAACGACGGTAACATTAAGCTGTTGCACAGGGATATGCCTCTGGATGAATCTTGGATTAAAATTCAACATGAATACCCTAACATTGGAGAAAAGACATTGGTTATTTTACTTCAATTTTCCACAACGTATCTATGTGAAACCGCTTCTTCCGTTTTAACAAACCTAAAAACAAGAAAAAGACAAAGGCTAGGCTACTTGTTGTGGAGGAAGAAATGCGAGTAGCATTATCGAATGTGCGCCCCAACATTGAGAGAATTTGCGCTGAAAATCAAGTACAAATCTTGCTTTGACTTCTAAAATAAATCAAATCATTTCATGACATTGTCAAATGTTCTCTGTTCTATTAAGCTATTATTAATCAAAACCGTTTCAATATAGTGTTTTGATGCAAACTTTACTCTTAAAATTGATTTTATTAGAATCAGAAGTCCTTAGGCTCAACCGGATGCCACAAAACTTTTTTGGTGGTTACAGGGTGCCAACTGCCAAAAAAGGTTGAGAACCACTGCCGGAGCTCATTGGCACTGTAGTTAGTTTTGTTTAGGGTAACTTGTACCAGCAAACCAGTACTGGTAACCAACTACAGTATGCCTATGAACGTTAATGCAATCAGTGACCGATAGCCTAGCTTTGCATTGCAAGTAAAACCTGAAACATTCTGCTCACTTTATACTGTAAAGTTGGCTACATCCAATTTGGTGATAAAGAAAATAGTAAAACAGGCTATGCTGTTGTAATGTATGAAAATGAAATAGGCTAGTACAACAGTATCTGATTACAGCATAAGCCCAGTCCATTACTTCAGATTTTGGTCTAACGACATCATACCAATAGCCTAATCTGATAAGGTACCGGTACCAGTAAGTCTGAAGCACCGGTATTTTCTGTTTGTGGCTAGTTGCAACACTATACACTGTAGTGCTGTCAGTCTCGCTCCTGCCTAGGATAAACAATTGCTACACCAAATGTTTCGCAAAAACCTGCATCCAAGTCCCTGGTCCTGTCAACCTAAGCTAGGCAGCTAAGCCAAAAGAATTAATTTTCTAAAACAGTCTAGTGCCTAGCCTACATAGATACCAGTACAGAGTACGTAAATAAAAAGCAGTTTAGGCTTAAAAGTACGGTACTTTGCCAAAAGTAGGCTACTTTATGATATACTTCATAGTAATCAGGTCACTGTCACCAAGGCTTCCTAGGCCCAGATTCGAAAATATACTACCTCGAATTTTTGCGCCAACCAAGTATTTATTTATTTTTGTGCCACGCCGATGAAGTAAATGAAGAAATTTATTTTGTCGCCAAAAATAACAAAAAATTATTGACTGATTGGTGTACATTGTACAGTAATAGAACTTAACAGCAAGAAGGGTGCTGCAAGATGATCAACTTAGGGTCTTCGAGTCAAGCAGTCACTCAAGCAGATAACAAAGTTGGGCAAAAAAGAAATGACTGGCAACATTGGCAAAACTAGCAGCATTCAATAGCAGTTATACACACATAATAACAACAATAACAAAACAATTTCAGTAAACTGCAGAAATGCACATGCAACATCCGGGTAAAGAGAACTTGCCCCAATACGGTCGATCAGTTGGGTTGAACAACTTATACAAACAACTTAAATGATGGCATGTAAACGATTAAGTATTAAGACTCAGACCCCCGCAAACGTCAAAGCATCAAAATTAAAACAATATCAAATACGAGCAACTTTCCAGTTTGAATAACGAACGAATGCATCCGATTATACTTTTACTTATGGCTATGTTGAAGGGTGATGCTATGCACACAACCGATAAAAGAATGCATTATATAAGGTGATGAATTTTGGACTACGAGTTAAGAATGAAAAAATAAAAAAAAATTTCTTTCTAGGCACCAGGCGGTAAAGCATCTTCAATATCACAACAGTGGATGCTTTTTGTACTTCTTTTTAGCAGTACTACAGTAACTACATTTTGTGATTTTATGCGTAATATAATCCCAAATCTTAATAACTCGAAGCCTTAAGTCCTTGAAAATTGCCCTGTCCTTGGCTCGAGGACTGCACTATTTTTTAAATTATTAAAAGTTTGTGGAGCGCCTGAAAAATTTTTTGGAAGATGGTTTTCTCTGGAGTTCACCTGAAAATTCTTTCTGAAGACCTTTTTTTTGGAGAGCACTTGCGCTTGTGTCCTTGGCCTAGGCCTCGAGCATTCTTGTCCTTGGCCACGATAGGGTCTGTTCTCGGAAGGGCTGTCCTTGGCCTTGGCGTCGAGCCTTGTGTCCTCAACTCCACCTCTGGTCATAACCAGAGATGGAGTCGAGGACACAAGGCTCGAGGCCAAGGCCAAGGCCAAGGACACAAAAAAAATCCGAGGCCAAGGCCAAGGCCAAGGACAGCCTTTCCGAGGACAGACACTCTCGAGGCCAAGGACAGGAATGGTGGAGGCCAAGGCCAAGGACCAAGGACACAAAGCGCAAGTGCTCTCCAAAAAAAAAAAAAAAAAAGGTCTTCACAAAAATTTTTCAGGCGATCTCCAAAAAAAAAAGGTCTTCACAAAAATTTTTCAAGCAATCTCGACGAAAAAACGCTTTCCAAAAAATTTTTCAACCGCTCCACAAAATTTTAACTTTCCAAAAAATAGTGCTGTCCTCGAGCCGAGGACAGGCCAATTTTCGAGGACTTGAGGCCTCGAGGCCAAGGCCAAGGCCAAGGACTTGACCTTCGAGGCCAAGGCCAAGGCCAAGGACTTCAAAATCTGTCCTCGAGGACGTCCTCGAGGCCAAGGACGTCCTCGAGGACTCCACCTCTGGTCATAACCATTTCAAATGACAGACTACAATACACAGTACAGCTGCTATTGAGGTAATGCCTTCATAAATACCTGCTGATAATTGTAGCAAACCTAAACCATAGTTGACTATTTAGTGACTATGCCATTATTTAGCGACTATGCCTTTTTGAAAAATGTTAGGCTTTTGGCTCTGGCTTTTCTTTTAAATGATTTAAAATAAACATCACCTTGTTTTCGAAGACTCAAAGTACCTTAATCTTAAAAACATTTAAAATGCTTTGCATTGTCGTTTACAATTGCATAATTACAGTAAATGAAAATCTCACTGACTTTCTGACTTTTAGGAATAATTACATATAATTGACTGGCTTACTATCAGAGGTGGAGTCGAGGACACAAGGCTCGAGGCCAAGGCCAAGGACACAAAAAAAATCCGAGGCCAAGGCCAAGGACAGCCTTTCCGAGGACAGACACTCTCGAGGCCAAGGACAGGAATGCTCGAGGCCAAGGCCAAGGACCAAGGACACAAAGCGCAAGTGCTCTCCAAAAAAAAAAAAAAAAGGTCTTCACAAAAATTTTTCAGGCGATCTCCAAAAAAAAAAGGTCTTCACAAAAATTTTTCAGGCGATCTCCAAAAAAAAAAAGGTCTTTACAAAAATTTTTCAAGCGATCTCCACGAAAAAACGCTTTCCAAAAAATTTTTCAACCGCTCCACAAAATTTTAACTTTCCAAAAAATAGTGCTGTCCTCGAGCCGAGGACAGGCCAATTTTCGAGGACTTGAGGCCTCGAGGCCAAGGCCAAGGCCAAGGACTTGACCTTCGAGGCCAAGGCCAAGGCCAAGGACTTCAAAATCTGTCCTCGAGGACGTCCTCGAGGCCAAGGACGTCCTCGAGGACTCCACCTCTGCTTACTATACAAAAACTGAAATCTTGGTCCAATATCTAGTTACTTACGATGCTTTATTAGCTTTCAATATGCAATCATATCTTTGGATAAGTTATCAACAGATTTTGTCTTAAAAGTGAACGGCGCGCAGCCGCACGCCAGTGATGAGCGTTCAGTGGTTGAGTGGATAAAGCGTCTGCAACTGAAACGGTAGACTCGGTTTCGATTCCCGGTTGGGTCAAACCAACGACAGAAAAATTGGTATTCACAGCTTTCCTGCTTATTGCTGTTCAGCATTAAAAGGGACAGTGTGAAGCTTCCACCGAGTGTGGTAGACAGGAGGGCAAGTGGCAGCTTGACTCGAAGACCGAATGGTCCCTTCGCTGTCTCCTGGCCAAGGTAACTTGGTGAATAAAATGTAATTGGAACGACCGACGCTCGCGTCGTGTGTTTCTCTGTTTTTACTTGGCCATTTTCCAACTAACGAGTGCGAAATTTCAGACTTTTGCTTATAACTCGAGAACAGTTTGGTCTAGCTACATGAAATTTGGACAGCAGTTTGAGATTAATGAGTTGTATGTTTGTACGCAATTTCGAGGCAATAGGTCACGTGACCTTGGGTTTAGAACCCGAAAACCGCCCCGCAAGTTTGGCGTAAATAGCGGTCTCAGTCAAAAACGGCTTAAGTACGGCAAAAAATATTTCATAGGGTTGTATGTCTCAAGATACCCTTTCATCCCAAGCAACCCACTTTTGGCCGCGATGAGGTTTATTTCTTTTTTTTTCCTTTTTTTTCCTTTTTTTTTTTTCCTTTTTTTCCTTTTTTTTCCTTTTTTCCTATTTTTTCTTCCTAATTTTTGTACGCTCTTCTTCTCCTAATCCACAACACATCCAAATCTAATTTTTGTGTAAAGTTGTTGAGCTGCAAATGCAATTTTTTTTCCCGAAATGTTTTGGGGCAACTCCACCGGGAACCCCCCCAAAATGGGCCCCCAAAAAATTAATTTTTTGAACGACTCAACTTAGAGTGCCAGTGTTTTGTGATATCAGCAGATATTTAACATAAATATTTTGACATAGTTTGGGGGTGCCACCCCCCGCGGACCCCCCAAATGGACCCCCAAAAATCAATTTTTTGAATGGCTCAAGATAGAGTTCTACTTTTTTTTTTTATATCAGTAGATATTTAACAGACAAATATTTTGACATAGTTCTGGGGTGCCACTCCCCCTGGAGACCCCCCTAAATGGACCCCCCAAAAATCAATTTTTTGAATGGCTCAAGGTAGAGTTCTACTTTTTTTTGATATCAGCAGATATTTAACAGACAAATATTTTGACATAGTTTGGGGGTGCCATTCCCCCGGGGACCCCCCAAATGGACCCCCCAAAAATCAATTTTTTGAATAGATCAACTTGGGTGCCAATCTGTTTTGATATCAGCAGATATTTTAAAAACAAACATTTTGACATAGTTCTGGGTTGCCACCTCACCAGGGACCCCCAAATAGACCCCCAAAAATCAATTTTTGAAAGACTCAAGCTAGGGTGCCAGTGTTTTATGATTTCAGGAGATATTTAACAGACAAATATTTTGACTCTACTATTCTGGAGGTTCCATAATCAGATATTTTTGAATAATTGCTGATTTTACGGTAGACAAAAAGTACTTTTGAGCGTCACAGCATTAGCTGTGCGTCGGTCGTTCACTGGGTTTGCTGGCAAACTTCCATCTAGTTACAATTACACACCGATTACGTCGGATTAAATTTGCTGCTAAAATTCTTGCTTTATTCTCACTCTGTGACTTTTATCCTCTGAAAAAGGTTTTCACTCTCCGGGGAGCGAAATTTTTTTTTCTACCATGGTTTTGCAGATTTATTACGTCACATCCGCATCCTATCCATACTCCGCGCTCACTTTGGCTTGATCCGCTGTATTCACAGGCAAATTAATGCAAGAGGTAGGTTAGCTTATAGGTTAGTGATCACAGGCATATACGCCTAATATATGTTAGCGTATCTAGTTAGCCTAGTATCTAGATAGCGTCTGACAAGTTGTTGTAAGCATCACGGTTAAGCTGTTGACTCGAGTCTGAGCAATTGTTGCTATATTAGGCCTACTAGATACTGGTATAAAATTTAAATAATAGCCTAATATCATACCAGGGATGTCTAATGTGATGGTAGTCAGATAACGATGATGTTAGTGCAATTCAAAGTTTTAATCATGTTATGTATATTTACTTACTATTCGTAAATGGCAGATAATAGCCAAATAGTTGATTTTTTGATACAGAATAGACTAGCTTACAGTAAACAGCGTCACTCTTGCATTCAGTTAATGTTAGTCAGTCGATTCATCTGTTCGATGGTCAGAGTAACTACCGTAGTAAGTAAATTAAATTTCTCCTAAGTCTAAACAAATAGCTTCTGGATTTTGGTAGGTCTCAGTAAGCATAGTAGCCTAGGTGAGGTATGCATAGGTGGGCACAAGTCCTTTAATCGTTAATCCGTTAATAACGAAGCTAACTTTTTTATTAACTTGTTAATCCGTTAAAAAGTTTTTTCATGTTAACGGATTAAATTAACTTCCGTTAAGTGCTGCTAACGGACTAAAGTAACTTCCGTTAAGTTTTGTTAACTTCCGTTAAGGTTTTATTTGTATCTTGCACCATTCATTCATCGTACCGGTACACACCAGTTTGCTCTGGTAACACTTGTTGCATATTAGCATGAGTTTTATAGAAGAAAGCAAAGAAAGGAGCTCTTTTTTGAGGCAAATAATAATCTGCAGCCTCAGAGGTCTATTAGTTATTGCTGTTCCCAATTTCCAAAGATTTTCAGGTCGCAGCTTCGATTGTGCATTCGAACTTGTTTTTATCGTAAAATTAGATTAGACTGTAAAATGTAACTACCAAAACACAAAAAGACCACCAGAGCAATAAATTTTTTCTTACAATCAGCTCAACAGCGTCAATACATGTTCTAGAAGCGAGTGAATAAAAAAAAAATGTAAATTACCCGCAAAATGTTAACGAATTAACAGACTTTATTAACTTCCGTTAATCTAAGCTGAAAATAACGAATTAACGTTAACGGAAGTGTGATGTTTGTTAACAAACTAGTGGTTAACAAAGCTAACGTCTTGCATTAACTTGCCCACCTATGGAGGTATGATATAGCCATACAGTAGTAAGGGGTTAGGTTGAGAGTTCACTATTCAGTTCAGGGTTACCGGTTAACGTTGGCGTACTTACCGATTCTGTGCTATGCCAACTACACCATCCTTGAGATATTATACTTCGCTCTCGGTTTTGGCTTGATGTGCACTGTTAACATCAAAATGTTAAGAAGACCTAGGGCTATGTCAGATGTGTAGGGTAGGTTTATTTTGCTGTTTACATATTTTAAGGTGTTGAACCTGAGTTAATTGTGGCAATTTCTTGATAGTGTAGACAATGGTAACGCCAAATTTACTACTGGTACTAGCTACTTCTACTGGTACATCTCAGATTAAGTAGCCTAAATCGTTTGTCTCTAACCTGCTCATAGAAAGTTTAGTACCCTAATTTTTTTACACAATAGGTATTAGATTGTTGAACTTAAGAAATGTTCACATGTTGTACTCTATGATTATTCAACATACAAAATTGTGTTGCAGGCATAAAATGTTACCCAGCATAGTATACAAGTAGATCAATTTTTTGATATGCCCATGTTGTAGTCTATTTTATTTTTAAAACGTAGGTATGTTCTGTTGTGGTGATCTGTGGTAACCAGTCCAAACCATTTGCAATTAATATAGATTCCTGTTCTTACCATTAGTATGTGACCTATGAAGACGGAAAATTGCATTTCTTGTGTAGAGTGTGGGCAGGCAATGATATCCTGTACAATTTATTGGCAAGAAAAAAATACTGATTGTGTACATGCTTAACAGTAAACAAAGAAGCTATAAGGTTTGTTTGCCAAAGTTTCAAGAAGTATCAAGCATCCAGCATCTGTACTACATTTCAAGGATTCTTCCAATCATCTTTTGTATTTGTGCTTACTTTTCAGTCAAAGCCTACTAACAATCGAATTTGAAAAACATGACTGCTCTAACACTTCAGAGTTTTGGTCATAGCAGTTCAAAAGAAGCCTTGTATGCAATCTTAAATTGATTTTTTGTGGAATTGTGAACATGGACTAATGAAAACTTTGGTTTTACCAACTGGATAGTGCATCAGTATACCAATACAGAGTTTGCAGCTTATGCAATAGTGATATACTGTATGGATTGGGTTTGTTTCAGCTGGTAGGTAGGTGTTGTTTTTAGGTAGCAAAGTTCATATTTAGTCCTTTAATACATAGCGGTATTTAACAATTTAGCGTATTATATAGGCAGAGGCTGCTGTTACGTTAGGTAAGAAAAAGAAAATCGCTATTTTAACCCTAACCCCAACCCTAAACCTAACTTTAACCCTAGGTCTAACCCTAACGATAATCCTAACCCAAACTCAAAATCTAACCCAAACCCTAACGATAATTTAAAAAACAAAAAAGAGTAAATGAGCACTTACTCTTTACTCTCTTATTCTCTTCATGGGCGTTACATAACGTAATGCTAGCCACTTCGTATTATATATTATGTCTTATTAACAAAATAATGGGATTTAAATTGCATCATGGTTTGAAAGCGTTCGCAGTTTTTTACTGTTAAAATGGTCTTGAAACAGTAGTTAATTTGTTGAGGTATATGATCAATGACTGCTTATTTACATACCTAAAAGAGATTTACTTGGAAACTTTGAGGTTGATCAAATAGCAAATTACTGAATGGTTTATGATGCAAAAAGTATCAAAGTCACCCTTAATCACAAATTGCAGAAAAGGACCACAGAAATAAATCTGGTATATAAAGTCTTTTCCAATTCAACCTAGTTTGTTTTTTTAGTGGGATTTCCCAAGCATGACGTTCTTGTTAGAGCACTGTTGAATCGAATGCTGACATCTTGATTTGGTCTTCTTGGAAATTTTTGGTGGCATTCCTGCTCCATGCACTCTTCTACCCCGGCTGATATTTGATCTTCTTGCTGGAGTTGTTCCAGAAATGGGAATCTGAATTGAGGTAGATAACCTATGTTGCGTTGATGTTTATTGTGCATACTTTGGTTTTATTTTTGAAACAGTTGTAGCCAGAGATGGCTTTTGTTAAACGTGTACAGTGCAGTATTAAATTGAGAATCTGCAGTGATTTTGTGAAAGTTATTAATAAATGACTGTAATGCTGGTCCATGATATTGAAGGTTTGTCTTGCACTTTTCAATTACCGGTATGGTCTGAAAGCAGTGTGAGGCATGATTGAGCAGGTCTTAATGCACGACATTAGTATCTGTCTTTGCTTGTAGATACTGAAGGAAGACTGTTAACAAGGCATTTCATCAAACTAAAAAGTTCTTAACCTTTTTGATTTTGTTATTAAACACACTTGATTGATTGTATAGTCATTGAAAAGATTATATGTATCAAAGGTGCGTTTAGACCGGAAACAGCAAAATGCCTAAATTGCACTTTTGCAATGTTTGCTAGTCTTCATGGGGGACATACGCAACAATTTGTGAACGCTGATGTAAACAAACATTCACCAACTTAAATCTTTTATTTAATTGTTGTATTATGCAGAAGTGTGTAATGAGTTGGCGGGCCCATCTTTGCATCATTGAGCCTGGACAATGCACCCTTCAAAGAAATGTTGCACAGATGGCAAGTGGTTGGCAACACTGTGCCAATTTCACTGACCCAAGATTTGAACCTCAGACCTCACGCTCCAGAGACGAATGCGTTAGCGTTCGATTAACTAGCATCAGCAAATAGTCCCCAAAGTAGCTTTGCATCAAGTCTAACTGCCAATTTGCTGTGCTTATTTGTATTGTAACTTTTAGTTGATCAGCTATAGATCACACATACTAAAGAGACATTCTAATTTATGTAATGGTGACAGAATTAGTGTCGCAGTAATACATACTTACTGATATTTGGTAATTTTTTTTGGCAGTTTATGCTGGTATGAAAAGTTATGCTGTGGTGTGAAAAGAATTCTATGAATGATGATTTCACTGGAAATTTTTAAGTTAAAGTGAGTGAAATAAAAATTTTCATTATTCATCTTTGCATTTTTTGTTTGCCTTTTTTAAGATCATGAAGAAAGTAGGTCAACAAGCTCACATGGTCTTATGTCTGTCCTGCGTTGAAAAACTGCTGCGACTTTGAAGCCAGTATATGTCTGTGGTTGTTTCGGGCATGGGTTGGAATCCCTTCTGTAGGCATTTTTCTAACAATCAGAGGCTGATTCAGATTGTGACTTAATATGTCTTATTTTCGTGATTTTTTAAGGGTTAAGATTTGGGTTAGTTTTAGAGTGAGTTTTGGAGTAAGAATTTGAGTTTGGGTTAGATCTGGATCAAAATTAATAAAAAAGTAGACAAAAATTTCCAGTGAAAGAGTCTCGTCCGAAGAATCATTATTTGACTTAGGTTATTGATAGTGTTGTAATGCCATGCCAAACTATCCCCATCCAGTTTAAGTTTTTTTGTTTGGTTTCACCTAGAACTTTAGCTGAAATGGTATCAAATTAATGCTAACTTTGGCAAGGTTTCCTGGTTTGACGCTTGAATATATCTGCGTCAGTTGTTTCTTTTTCTTATTAGTTGTTTTTAGAGCTGAAGGTAAATCAGACTGCACTAATTATCTTCACCACTTTTTCAAAAAACAAACTTTAACTGCTTTTCAACCTCTAAAATTAGTTTTTGTTAGTCTTTTTCGAACTCTGTTTGCAATCCTTAACTGTTAAATGCAATGGAACATCGAAGTATACATTTTTACAACTCATTTTGTTTTTAGAGAAATCTGACCATGGGATCCAGCTTCGAAATACAACCGCTATTCGAAACATTACTTCAATTGCTTGCAAGACTCTGCAAATAAACATTTAACTGTCCAAGCATCATTTTTAAGATGTACAGAAAAAGAATTTTGGAACAGAGAAGTTTGTGAAAATCATCTAATACGAAATCTGATCCTTGTGCAACAAGACACTCATTAGCGTTTTTGATAAAACCATCTTCATACGATAACTCTTTGTATTATTCCTGGCAACAAAAGAGACATTAATTTTATGCCTACTTGTTTTACAATGGTGAATATTACATGCACTATTTAATCAGTTAAATTTGTTTATTTATTTATTTAGTTTTAATAATTAATGTAATATGCTTTTCAAATTTTGCTGATTAATTTAGTTTGGTTTAGTTGTATTAGGCTAATTTATGTGCCAGCTGTGAATGTAAAGTGTCTGCTAATTGTTTCAAACAGTTATGTATGTTTTAACAGAAAATGTATGCTTTAAATTAATGTAGGATAACATCGAAGTCATAATGTTTGTTCTCACAGTTAGCCTGGCTTGTATATTTTACTGCTTTTAGTCTTAACTTAAAATATTTTGCTATTTTTTCGTAAATATGGCACTTTTTTGGTTTAAAATTACGTTGTTTAAGATTAACTAACTTTGATGTTGCTGGGTGTCAGTGCCGTCGCTACGGGGAGGCCAGGAAGCCGTGCACCCTTAATAGCTGGTTGTGCCCCCCATTTCAGTTTACTCAAAATACTGTTTTTAAATATCTCTTTTAACGACAAGACAATGATGGAAAAAGGAATAATAATGTTCAAACATAATTACCATTGGACGTTTACTCGATTTTTTGCGAAATAGCTGCCAACCGACTGCTATAATAATCGTGATGCAGTAACCCGTCTTATTAACACGCCTTCACGGATGTGTCGCGGAAAAAAGATGTAAGCCTACAGAATCGTTTCCGGTGCTTCGTTAGTAATTATGACCTGAAACAGTACGTGAAAACGTTTTTAAGAAGACCAACTATTTTTGTTTTTTTAGCACACTCGCGATCTTAAGGCAGGGCCTGCGAGAGTGGGTTCAGGGGGTATATCGTACCAGGGCCCACGCCTAGGGGGGGCCGGGCTCTAGGGGCCCGGAAGAGTTCCGGTTTCCTCCTTAAGTTTTGGTATCGCACCATACCACCGTAATCAAACTTGCTTACTGCAAAAATATTAGTCAGCCTATTCAGTACTGATAATTGGTCGCTATTTTTGCTACACAGCCTTTAGGGCATCCAATAGTGGCCGATTTGATTAAAAAAATAGGAAAATGTATCAAAGGCCATACACTTGCACCAAAGTCAACGTTTTGTTACATTTCTCTGACTTGAGAGCGCTAATTCTATGGTATAACAATGTACGAGAGCGTAAATTTTTAGAGATCCAAAAGCATTTCAACCTCAGAGAGCAGAGTCAAAGTTGACATACTCTACTACTATCATTAAGCAATTCACTCTATCTGTATGAGTTTAATAGGTATTTGGGTTTGTGAAGTCTATGATTGCAGATGACGTCTTAAAACTTTTATCAGTAAAATATTTGGATTAGCATTAATAAAGTCATTATGTTTTATAATATTGTGTGCATGTCATCATCCCCCACTTCACATACTTTCTTTCATGTATATCACGTTTTCTGCTTGTCAATTTAAGCAAGTTTGGTGCTGGGATGTTGATCAAATGCTGTATTTTACCCTCGAGAAACATAAAAAGTGCTAAAGCTTCCGGGACTCTGCCCCGAACCCCACTGGGGAGCTCAAAGCGCTCCTCCAAACCCCCTAGCTGGATTTAAAGCAATTTTATGTCTAGTTGTGTTTTTCATAGGTCCTAACTATATGGGAATATCGTTATCCCCTCACTTTTAAATAAAGATCTACAGTCTAAACCCATCCGACAAAAATTGATTTAATGGCATGGGCCCCCAATAAGGCTTGGGGGCCCGGTATCGACCTTCGTACCCCCTGGAAATTTTTCTCTCTGAGGCCATGTCTTTAGGTCGCAATCAATGGCGCATTCAGGAGATAAGAGGCCAATGGGACTTCACCTCTTTAGCCAAGTCACTTAAACAATTTAACCTCAAGGTACGAGTGTTAGAACGTGTTTTGGATTTGACCTGAAGTAAGGGGGCCTGTAGGGGTAGGGGAATTTAATTCTTTAAATGACTTCCAAATTTGTGCTTTTTGATTACTCATATGACTTCAAAAACGAGCGAAATGTGATTAAAGTGGTATTAAAATTGCTATTTTTGCTGCAAAATCGCCCAGCGGCTGGGGATCCGCCCCCAGGATCTCATCTGTAACACACTTGAGTTACATTTGTTTGCTCAGCATGGAGCCTAAATTCGACAACTTTTGTAGAAAAGATTTACTTTTAGTTTAAATTCCCGCCTCTTAGCAAAATCTTGGTTTCGCGTCTGATCGCATTCACGGCTGCAAGTAGATTTTTAAAGCGATTATAGGCCGCTGACGAAACTAGCTAAGAAACGCTGCTGGCCTTATATGCCTTTTTTTTGACATGATTACAGATTTTTAAAAATTGCCCATAATTTGTAGCCGTACAATTTCAATTTTTATCTGCAAGTTCAGTCTATTTTAGTGCCCCCTCACTTTTGGCTAGTGCGCCCCCACTTTGTTTTTCTCTGGTGACGGCACTGCTTGGTGTTGGATAATTTAATTTTGACTCTGGATATTTGTTATTGCCAACTTATTGTGGATGCTACTAAATGAAACTTCTGTTTCTTCCGTACTGAACTGAGTTGGCTCACATTGTCCATGGAATATATTTGGCACGATGGTATTATACATTTGATATGATGGACGATTGTATTTTTAAATTTTACCGTCGCAAAATTGTGCTGAACCGGTACATTATTATTATTAAATAGATTTTCCACTCTGAAATTATTCGAGCTTTTGGCGTTAAGCGCCAAGTAATGCGTTCAAGGTGATAGAAAATCGTTATATCGTGCGCAGTTATCGTTTGATAGAGACTAAAAACGAATGAAATACTAAATTTTGTGCATTGTATTCGCCTGAATGGCCTCTCCAGTGTTTTTCAAATAGCAGAGTTCATCAGGAGGATAGAAGAAAGAGGATTTAGGCATGGTTGTTCTCGATATCCCTGAGCGAAGGCACAACTTACCACAAAAGATGATGGAATGAGCGGATAAGGATTTTTAGTTTTGTGCAATATCATATTTATTTACATCAACTTTTTAAATACACCACAGGTAAATACAAAAACTTGGGAGACAACGAACAAAACCGTACGGTCATCAAAGTCACTTACACCCTACTTATAGTTGATAATTGAAATATAAATGATCTAGTTATGGTTTACAATTAAATCAATGGTGTCGTCAAGGGTAGGCTCCACCTATTTTGTCTTTTTTTGCAGCGGTAGGCTCAGTTATGTTTCTGTCTTGCTACAACGTAAAGCGTGTTAACCCGTACAAAGGCATTTTGGTTTTAAGTAAGATCAGTGGTTCCCAAACTAAAAAAAT
>CAWYPQ010000511.1:0-73046 GCA_963965965.1 Trididemnum nubilum | reverse complement strand
CTGGCTACGCGCCTGCAGTGGCGGATCCAGAAAAGTTTGGTGGGGGGGGATTTGAAGCCAAAATCTCAAAAATTCGGATGTCTTCACCAAAGTTGAGAGTGGTTTTTTGGGCGAAAACGGAAATTCAAACGTTTTTTTCGCCCAAAATCAGGTGGTCTCCAAAAAAACAAAAAAAAAAAAAGGTCTTCACCAAAATTGAGAGTGATTTTTCGGCCGAAATCGGAACATCAAACGTTTTTTTCGCCCAAAATCAGGTGGTCTCCAAAAAAAAAATTGAGAGTGATTTTTCGGCCGAAATCGGAACTTCAAACGTTTTTTTCGCCCAAAATCAGGTGGTCTCCAAAAAAAAAAAAAAAAAAAGGTCTTCACCAGAATTGAGACTGATTTTGCGGCCGGATGCGAAATTTTTTTTTCTACCATGGTTTTGCACGATTTATTACGTCACATCCGCATCCTATCCATACTCCGCGCTCACTTTGGCTTGATCCGCTGTATTCACAGGCAAATTAATGCAAGAGGTAGGTTAGCTTATAGGTTAGTGATCACAGGTAAATACGCCTAATATATGTTAGCGTATCTAGTTAGCCTAGTATCTAGATAGCGTCTGACAAGTTGTTGTAAGCATCACGGTTAAGCTGTTGACTCGAGTCTGAGCAATTGTTGCTATATTAGGCCTACTAGATACTGGTATATAAAATTTAAATAATAGCCTAATATCATACCAGGGATGTCTAATGTGATGGTAGTCAGATAACGATGATGTTAGTGCAATTCAAAGTTTTAATCATGTTATGTATATTTACTTACTATTCGTAAATGGCAGATAATAGCCAAATAATTGATTTTTTGATACAGAATAGACTAGCTTACAGTAAACAGCGTCACTCTTGCATTCAGTTAATGTTAGTCAGTCAATTCATCTGTTCGATGGTCAGAGTAACTACTGTAGTAAGTTAATTAAATTTCTCCTAAGTCTAAACAAATAGCTTCTGGATTTTGGTAGGTCTCAGTAAGCATAGTAGCCTAGGTGAGGTATGCATAGGTGGGCACAAGTCCTTTAATCGTTAATCCGTTAATAACGAAGCTAACTTTTTTCTTAACTTGTTAATCCGTTAAAAAGTTTTTTCATGTTAACGGACTAAATTAACTTCCGTTAAGTGCTGCTAACGGACTAAAGTAACTTCCGTTAAGTTTTGTTAACTTCCGTTAAGGTTTTATTTGTATCTTGCACCATTCATTCATCGTACCGGTACACACCAGTTTGCTCTGGTAACACTTGTTGCATATTAGCATGAGTTTTATAGAAGAAAGCAAAGAAAGGAGGTCTTTTTTGAGGCAAATAATAACCTGCAGCCTCAGAGCTCTATTAGTTATTGCTGTTCCCAATTTCCAAAGATTTTCACTTTTCAGGTTGCAGCTTCGATTGTGCATTCGAACTTGTTTTTATCGTGAAATTAGATAGACTGTAAAATGTAACTACCAAAACACAAAAAGACCACCAGAGCAATAAATTTTTTCTTACAATCAGCTCAACAGTGTCAATACATGTTCTAGAAGCGAGTGAATAAAAAAGAAATGTAAATTACCCGCAAAATGTTAACGGATTAACGGGCTTTATTAACTTCCGTTAATCTAAGCTGAAAATAACGAATTAACGTTAACGGAGGTGTGATGTTTGTTAACGAACTAGTGGTTAACAAAGCTAACGTCTTGCATTAACTTGCCCACCTATGGAGGTATGATATAGCCATACAGTAGTAAGGGGTTAGGTTGAGAGTTCACTATTCAGTTCAGGGTTACCGGTTAACGTTGGCGTACTTACCGATTCTGTGCTATGCCAACTACACCATCCTTGAGATATTATACTTCGCTCTCGGTTTTGGCTTGATGTGCACTGTTAACATCAAAATGTTGAGAAGACCTAGGGCTATGTCAGATGTGTAGGGTAGGTTTATTTTGCTGTTTACATATTTTAAGGTGTTGAACCTGAGTTAATTGTGGCAATTTCTTGATAGTGTAGACAATGGTAACGCCAAATTTACTACTGGTACTAGCTACTTCTACCGGTACATCTCAGATTAAGTAGCCTAAATCGTTTGTCTCTAACCTGCTCATAGAAAGTTTAGTACCCTAATTTTTTTACACAATAGGTATTAGATTGTTGAACTTAAGAAATGTTCACATGTTGTACTCTATGATTATTCAACATACAAAATTGTGTTGCAGGCATAAAATGTTACCCAGCATAGTATACAAGTAGATCAATTTTTTGATATGCCCATGTTGTAGTCTATTTTATTTTTAAAACGTAGGTATGTTCTGTTGTGGTGATCTGTGGTAACCAGTCCAAACCATTTGTAATTAATATAGATTCTTGTTCTTACCATTAGTATGTGACCTATGAAGACGGAAAATTGCATTTCTTGTGTAGAGTGTGGGCAGGCAATGATATCCTGTACAATTTATTGGCAAGAAAAAAATACTGATTGTGTACATGCTTAACAGTAAACAAAGAAGCTATAAGGTTTGTTTGCCAAAGTTTCAAGAAGTATCAAGCATCCAGCATCTGTACTACATTTCAAGGATTCTTCCAATCATCTTTTGTATTTGTGCTTACTTTTCAGTCAAAGCCTACTAACAATCGAATTTGAAAAACATGACTGCTCTAACACTTCAGAGTTTTGGTTATAGCAGTTCAAAACAAGCCTTGTATGCAATCTTAAATTGATTTTTTGTGGAATTGTGAACATGGACTAATGAAAACTTTGGTTTTACCAACTGGATAGTGCATCAGTATACCAATACAGAGTTTGCAGCTTATGCAATAGTGATATACTGTATGGATTGGGTTTGTTTGAGCTGGTAGGTAGGTGTTGTTTTTAGGTAGCAAAGTTCATATTTAGTCCTTTAATACATACCGGTATTTAACAATTTAGCGTATTATATAGGCAGAGGCTGCTGTTACATTACGTAAGAAAAAGAAAATCGCTATTTTAACCCTAAACCTAACTTTAACCCTAGGTCTAACCCTAACGATAATCCTAACCCAAACTCAAAATCTAACCCAAACCCTAACGATAATTTAAAAAACAAAAAAGAGTAAATGAGCACTCACTCTTTACTCTCTTATTCTCTTCATGGGCGTTACATAACGTAATGCTAGCCACTTCGTATTATATATTATGTCTTATTAACAAAATAATGGGATTTAAATTGCATCATGGTTTGAAAGCGTTTGCAGTTTTTTACTGTTAAAATGGTCTTGAAACAGTAGTTAATTTGTTGAGGTATATGATCAATGACTGCTTATTTACATACCTAAAAGAGATTTACTTGGAAACTTTGAGGTTGATCAAATAGCAAATTACTGAATGGTTTATGATGCAAAAAGTATCAAAGTCACCCTTAATCACAAATTGCAGAAAAGGACCACAGAAAAAAATCTGGTATATAAAGTCTTTTCCAATTCAACCTAGTTTGTTTTTTTAGTGGGATTTCCCAAGCATGACGTTCTTGTTAGAGCACTGTTGAATCGAATGCTGACATCTTGATTTGGTCTTCTTGGAAATTTTTGGTGGCCTTCCTGCTCCATGCACTCTTCTACCCCGGCTGATATTTGATCTTCTTGCTGGAGTTGTTCCAGAAATGGGAATCTGAATTGAGGTAGATAACCTATGTTGCGTTGATGTTTATTGTGCATACTTTGGTTTTATTTTTGAAACAGTTGTAGCCAGAGATGGCTTTTGTTAAACGTGTACAGTGCAGTATTAAATTGAGAATCTGCAGTGATTTTGTGAAAGTTATTAACAAATGACTGTAATGCTGGTCCATGATATTGAAGGTTTGTCTTGCACTTTTCAATTACCGGTATGGTCTGAAAGCAGTGTGAGGCATGATTGAGCAGGTCTTAATGCACGACATTAGTATCTGTCTTTGCTTGTAGATACTGAAGGAAGACTGTTAACAAGGCATTTCATCAAACTAAAAAGTTCTTAACCTTTTTGATTTTGTTATTAAACACACTTGATTGATTGTATAGTCATTGAAAAGATTATATGTATCAAAGGTGCGTTTAGATCGGAAACAGCAAAATGCCTAAATTGCACTTTTGCAATGTTTGCTAGTCTTCATGGGGGACATACGCAACAATTTGTGAACGCTGATGTAAACAAACATTCACCAACTTAAATCTTTTATTTATTTGTTGTATTATGCAGAAGTGTGTAATGAGTTGGCGGGCCCATCTTTGCATCATTGAGCCTGGACAATGCACCCTTCAAAGAAATGTTGCACAGATGGCAAGTGGTTGGCAACACTGTGCCAATTTCACTGACCCAAGATTTGAACCTCAGACCTCACGCTCCAGAGACGAATGCGTTAGCATTCGATTAACTAGCATCAGCAAATAGTCCCCAAAGTAGCTTTGCATCAAGTCTAACTGCCAATTTGCTGTGCTTATTTGTATTGTAACTTTTAGTTGATCAGCTATAGATCACACATACTAAAGAGACATTCTAATTTATGAAATGGTGACAGAATTAGTGTCGCAGTAATACATACTTACTGATATTTGGTAATTTTTTTTGGCAGTTTATGCTGGTATGAAAAGTTATACTGTGGTGTGAAAAGAATTCTATGATGATGATTTCACTGGAAATTTTTAAGTTAAAGTGAGTGAAATAAAAATTTTCATTATTCATCTTTGCATTTTTTGTTTGCCTTTTTTAAGATCATGAAGAAAGTAGGTCAACAAGCTCACATGGTTTTATGTCTGTCCTGCGTTGAAAAACTGCTGCGACTTTGAAGCCAGTATATGTCTGTGGTTGTTTCGGGCATGGGTTGGAATCCCTTCTGTAGGCATTTTTCTAACAATCAGAGGCTGATTCAGATTGTGACTTAATATGTCTTATTTTCGTGATTTTTTAAGGGTTAAGATTTGGGTTAGTTTTAGAGTGAGTTTTGGAGTAAGAATTTGAGTTTGGGTTAGATCTGGATCAAAATTAATAAAAAAGTAGACAAAAATTTCCAGTGAAAGAGTCTCGTCCGAAGAATCATTATTTGACTTAGGTTATTGATAGTGTTGTAATGCCATGCCAAACTATCCCCATCCAGTTTAAGTTTTTTTGTTTGGTTTCACCTAGAACTTAGCTGAAATGGTATCAAATTAATGCTAACTTTGGCAAGGTTTCCTGGTTTGACGCTTGAATATATATGCGTCAGTTGTTTCTTTTTCTTATTAGTTGTTTTTAGAGCTGAAGGTAAATCAGACTGCACTAATTATCTTCACCACTTTTTCAAAAAACAAACTTTAACTGCTTTTCAACCTCTAAAATTAGTTTTTGTTAGTCTTTTTCGAACTCTGTTTGCAATCCTTAACTGTTAAATGCAATGGAACATCGAAGTATACATTTTTACAACTCATTTTGTTTTTAGAGAAATCTGACCATGGGATCCAGCTTCGAAATACAACCGCTATTCGAAACATTACTTCAATTGCTTGCAAGACTCTGCAAATAAACATTTAACTGTCCAAGCATCATTTTTAAGATGTACAAAAAAAGAATTGTATATGGACTATGGTGGAGCAAATATACTTGTGTTTGAACTGTCGAAAGGTGACCAACAATTGAACTTCAGCAACAATAAAGTCGTGCGGTTATCTGTTTCAGAATCACACTATCAAAGTGCCTCGTTTGTAATTTAATGACGTGTTTGACGGACTTCTTCACGTGTTAGCCTTCGGTCCTTATTTGCATATTTCAATTTTGTTGTAGCATTTGTAATTAGGATCACGTGTTTTAATCCTATACCGCCATGCTCAACATATAGGTAACGTTTCAAATTTATGCGTTGTACGTAATGATTTGTAGTTCCCGTAAGAATAAGAATATTAAGTCTCTTTGATTGTTAGAGTTGGAAATGGAACAGAGAAGTTTGTGAAAATCATCTAATACGAAATCTGATCCTTGTGCAACAAGACACTCATTAGCGTTTTTGATAAAACCCATCTTCATACGATAACTCTTTGTATTATTCCTGGCAACAAAAGAGACATTAATTTTATGCCTACTTGTTTTACAATGGTGAATATTACATGTACTATTTAATCAGTTAAATTTGTTTATTTATTTAGTTTTAATAATTAATGTAATATGCTTTTCAAACTTTGCTGATTAATTTAGTTTGGTTTAGTTGTATTAGGCTAATTTATGTGCCAGCTGTGAATGTAAAGTGTCTGCTAATTGTTTCAAACAGTTATGTATGTTTTAACGGAAAATGTATGCTTTAAATTAATGTAGGATAACATCGAAGTCATAATGTTTGTTCTCACAGTTAGCCTGGCTTGTATATTTTACTGCTTTTAGTCTTAACTTAAAATATTTTGCTATTTTTTCGTAAATATGGCACTTTTTTGGTTTAAAATTACTTTGTTTAAGATTAACTAACTTTGATGTTGCTGGGTGTCAGTGTTGTCGCTACGGGGAGGCCAGGAGGCCGTGCACCCCTAATAGCTGGTTGTGCCCCCCATTTCAGTTTACTCAAAATACTGTTTTTAAATATCTCCTAACGACAAGACAATGATGGAAAAAGGAATAATAATGTTCAAACATAATTACCATTGGACGTTTACTCGATTCTTTGCGAAATAGCTGCCAACCGACTGCTATAATAATCGTGATGCAGTAACCCGTCTTATTAACACGCCTTCACGGATGTGTCGCGGAAAAAAGATGTAAGCCTACAGAATCGTTTCCGGTGCTTCGTTAGTAATTATGACCTGAAACAGTACGTGAAAACGTTTTTAAGAAGACCAACTATTTTTGTTTTTTAGCACACTCACGATCTTAAGGCAGGGCCTGCGAGAGTGGGTTCAGGGGGTACATCGTACCAGGGCCCACGCCTAGGGGAGGCCGGGCTCTAGGGGCCCGGAAGAGTTCCGGTTTCCTCCTTAAGTTTTGGTATCGCACCATACCACCGTAATCAAACTTGCTTACTGCAAAAATATTAGTCAGCCTATTCAGTACTGATAATTGGTCGCTATTTTTGCTACACAGCCTTTAGGGCATCCAATAGTGGCCGATTTGATTAAAAAAAGAGGAAAATGTATCAAAGGCCATACACTTGCACCAAAGTCAACGTTTTGTTACATTTCTCTGACTTGAGAGCGCTAATTCTAGGGTATAACAATGTACGAGAGCGTAAATTTTTAGAGATCCAAAAGCATTTCAACCTCAAAGAGCAGAGTCAAAGTTGACATACTCTACTACTATCATTAAGCAATTCACTCTATCTGTATGAGTTTAATAGGTATTTGGGTTTGTGAAGTCTATGATTGCAGATGACGTCTTAAAACTTTTATCAGTAAAATATTTGGATTTGCATTAATAAAGTCATTATGTTGTATAATATTGTGTGCATGTCATCATCCCCCACTTCACATACTTTCTTTCATGTATATCACGTTTTCTGCTTGTCAATTTAAGCAAGTTTGGTGCTGGGATGTTGATCAAATGCTGTATTTTACCCTCGAGAAACATAAAAAGTGGTAAAGCTTCCGGGACTCTGCCCCGAACCCCACTGGGGAGCTCAAAGCGCTCCTTCAAACCCCCTAGCTGGATTTAAAGCAATTTTATGTCTAGTTGTGTTTTTCAAAGGTCCTAACTATATGGGAATATCGTTATCCCCTCACTTTTAAATAAAGATGTACAGTCTAAACCCATCCGACAAAAATTGATTTAATGGCATGGGCCCCCAATAAGGCTTGGGGGCCCGGTATCGACCTTCGTACCCCCTGGAAATTTTTCTCTCTGAGGCCCTGTCTTTAGGTTGCAGTCAATGGCGCATTCAGGAGATAAGAGGCCAATGGGACTTCACCTCTTTAGCCAAGTCACTTAAACAATTTAACCTCAAGGTACGAGTGTTAGAACGTGTTTTGGATTTGACCTGAAGTAAGGGGGCCTGTAGGGGTAGGGGAATTTAATTCTTCAAATGACTTCCAAATTTGTGCCCTTTGATTACTCATATGACTTCAAAAACGAGCGAAATGTGATTAAAGTGGCATTAAAATTGCTATTTTTGCTGCAAAATCGCCCAGCGGCTGGGGATCCGCCCCCAGGATCTCGTCTGTAACACATTTGAGTTACATTTGTTTGCTCAGCATAGAGCCTAAATTCGACAACTTTTGTAGAAAAAAAGATTTACTTTTCGTTTAAATTCCCGCCTCTTAGCAAAATCTTGGTTTCGCGTCTGATCGCATTCACGGCTGCAAGTAGATTTTTAAAGCGATTATAGGCCGCTGACGAAACTAGCTAAGGAACGCTGCTGGCCTTATATGCCTTTTTTTTGACATGATTACAGATTTTTAAAAATTGCCCATAATTTGTAGCCGTACAATTTCAATTTTTATCTGCAAGTTCAGTCTATTTTAGTGCCACCTCACTTTTGGCTAGTGCGCCCCCACTTTGTTTTTCTCTGGTGACGGCACTGCTTGGTGTTGGATAATTTAATTTTGACTCTGGATATTTGTTAGTGCCAACTTATTGTGGATGCTACTAAATGAAACTTTTGTTTCTTCCGTACTGAACTGAGTTGGCTCTCATTGTCCATGGAATATATTTGGCACGATGGTATTATACATTTGATATGATGGACGATTGTATTTTTAAATTTTACCGGCGCAAAATTGTGCTGAACCGGTACATTATTATTATTAAATAGATTTTCCACTCTGAAATTATTCGAGCTTTTGGCGTTAAGCGCCAAGTAATGCGTTCAAGGTGATAGAAAATCGTTATATCGTGCGCAGTTATCGTTTGATAGAGACGAAAAACGAATGAAATACTAAATTTTGTGCATTGTATTCGCCTGAATGGCCTCTCCAGTGTTTTTCAAATAGCAGAGTTTATCAGGAGGATAGAAGAAAGAGGATTTAGGCATGGTTGTTCTCGATATCCCTGAGCGAAGGCACAACTTACCACAAAAGATGATGGAATGAGCGGATAAGGATTTTTAGTTTTGTGCAATATCATATTTATTTACATCAACTTTTTAAATACACCACAGGTAAATACAAAAACTTGGGAGACAACGAACAAGACCGTACGGTCATCAAAGTCACTTACACCCTACTTGTAGTTGATAATTGAAATATAAATGATCTAATTATGGTTTACAATTAAATCAATGGTGTCGTCAAGGGTAGGCTCCACCTATTTTGTGTTTTTTTTGCAACGGTAGGCTCAGTTATGTTTCTGTCTTGCTACAACGTAAAGCGTTTTAACCCGTACAAAGGCATTTTGGTTTTAAGTAAGATCAGTGGTTCCCAAACTAAAAAAATTCACAGCAGTCCCCATGCAAATTTTAAATGTTTGGCTGCCTTATCTACAAAGCTTAAAATTTGTCCATCACAACTACGAGATCAATGTACCGTATTGTGAAAAATAGGCCTACACAGAGCGCAAATGTACAGTAATTAACGAAGTTTAATGGGATGGGTGCAGTTACTTCCAGACGCCCACTCCTTTCTTCACTAACACAGATACAAAAAGCCTGAGCTTCTGCTAGGCCACAGAAGTAGCTATCTATAGCATTAGCCACCGATGAACTGAACTTTTCTCTCTGTGACACCATGGGGGAGTCGGGTAGTGTAATCGCAACGAACGCATAGGAAGCACAAAATAACTCTCGCAAGCACAGATTGCGTACCTCCCAAATGCTAAGGAGTGGGAAGCAAAATTATTAGGCTATTAGCCAAGTAACGCTTTACCAAATTTGTTTTGCGGATCTTCCGAAAGTGGTTCAAGAACTCTAAAAGGTCTGCGGACCCCACTTTGGAAACTACCGAGTTAGATGAAAAACAGCTTCCAGACCGCTTCATAATTTTTTTTTATGCGATTATCAGGATTAATTGATTGGGACTTTGGTGATACTTTTTTTAGCATTTGTCGTGATTTTTCGGTCAATAGTTTTTACAAGTATTTCATTTTATGCTTTTCCGTTCATTTCATTCTTTGCATCAGTTCTGCATTTCAATAAACAAAATTAGAGATACCGGTTTGCTTCGGTTCGATTTGTTTAGTTTTGCAGAGTAGGTTGTTAAGAATGATTGATAGTATGGATGAATTTAGATTTTTGCTGCTTTTTACTGCTCGTTAGAAACAACAGCGATAAAGCTAAGCATTTACTCATCCAAGGAAGCAACAAGGATGCTGGTGGGAGTTGAACCAACAATTGTTGAAGTAGCTTGAATTACTGTATAGCTATTGGCTCATGCAATCCACGTCTTCTGTTTTCACATGGGACATATGACTTAAATTGACGCAGACAACAATTTGGAGGAGGTCTGAAACCCCCAGACCTTACTCTAAACTTGTCGATGCAGCAGGTTTACACCAACCCACTTAATTTTCTTAGGACGGCTGCGCTGTGCAGTATACACAATCAAGTTCTACAATGTACAAGATGGACCAACGACAACATCTAATATGTTCTCTGGTGAAAGCGTAAATAGGGATATTGATTAAGACGTCATTTTCAAGTAGTACAAAAACTTAAGATCATTTTGAGTAAAAGAAATGCCTGTTTATTTGCTTCCGCCTAAAAATAAGACACATATAAACCAGGAGCGGGCTTTGCTGTTTACTTTTTATAACACATTCAATCTGAAAAATTGCTACCGTATATATAAGAATTTTTAAAAACAAAATCACATCGCAGAAACAAATTCATAAAAGCATAGAAAAACAGGGGTCGCTATAGTATTGTTGATTGCATGAAAAACTCGTCATTAATTTTTTTCTCCGTAAGCATAGTGTGGCAGTCTGCTATGCAGAAATGTGAAAACTGTATTTCTTAGTTGCGCAAGTTGAAACAATAAATGTGCACCCTTCATCCACACATTAAACGCTTGATCGCAAGTTTGTGAGTGAACTACTAGTTGCGACGAAAAGTTATTGTTTTTATCGAGGGCCAGCTAGCCCACTATCAATTCAAAAATTTACCGTTTATCAATGTCTTTCTATATCTAGATTTTCTTACAAGTTAACCAACAGTCACGACCATTCACTACAACTGAAAAGCTTTTTGGACTTTTATTTGTATTTTTTTTATAATTGTAAGCCAAACAAGATCACGTTTTTAGTCTTTATAAAGTTATGGACGTCTTATAACGGACCGCAACCAGTGGTGTAAAAAGTATTCGAGAATTGTAATCAAGTAAAAGTTTCGTTACTGACAAAAAATTACTTGAAGTAAAGTACTGACCAAAAAAGGACTGGAGTAAAAGTAAAAACGTAGTTTTAAAAGTACTCGAGTACAAGTTTTTCTGAAAGTATTCAAGCAAAATACAGAAACTATTCACTCGACATATCACAACTGGCCAATTACCTTTACATCACTGCCACAAAGCGCTTAGTCTTCTATAACCCCTCCTCTCTCAATAAGTCATGAATTCTTAATTGTAACTTGGCAAGTTTCTTATTATATTCAAGACAATTAATCAAAAAGAACAACAACTGTTAGACTTCGAGATTTGAATATCATGCCACGCAGAATTTACTTTGAATCATTTTATTACATCTTGGCTCAAATACTCATTTACTGTTATTGTTAAATTATGCTTAAATTAAAAAAACTCGTTGTACGTGCCTTATCAGTGTACAGTTTACTCAAGGGTGGGCTAAAAGTTACGTACCATAGCTATTTCAGTATATTCTGCGATAACCTTTTTTGGATTTAATTAATCAAACTTATTGCGGATTTTTTAAATTTAATTTATTTCAGAATATGTGAAGGCAGGCAGAAGCCTGATAAACATTACGTCACTAAATCTATTGCAGATAGCCCATCTACATAGTCTGAGTTTCCATGGGACGAAATTGATCATCATATTAAAAAGATTTTGTAATTACATTGAACAATAAATATTACAGTACTGCACGATAATGTTTCTTGCTTATATTGTGTGCGATTTTTAACTCACACTGTAGAATTTAGCGATAGTAATCAAGTAATCAAAGGACGGTAAGTAATCAAAGGACACATTTTTGGCAAATCTATATATCTCTGTTTGACTCTTTCATGATTTACTTTTAATAGAATAAACAAACATCTATGCCAGTATGAGGCGAAGGGCAGATATCAAACAACGAACGTGAAACTAAAACCATCTTAAACAAATTTTCGCCAGACTGGATGTGATACGTAAGCGCACACGTAGAAAAAAGGCATTGTGAAAGTCGCTGTGGTGGTCTGACCTCTGACGCAAGAGTAGCCAGCCGCAAAAGGAGAAAATAACAACTAACTTGGCTGAACTGAACAATTGCCGGTAGAAAAGTCGATCGTTCTGCCGAATTTGAGGTTCTAACTTAAAATTATAGTACTTTGTACTTTTCTGATACAAAATACTACTTAAATAGCGTTACTTCAGTCTATAAGTAAGCAAGAAAAAGTACCTACTAAAAAACTACTCAAGAAATATTCGCTGCTGGAAAAAACCACTTGAGTAATCTACTCAAGTATTTCGTTACTTTACACCACTGACCGACGGTGTCTGTAACTATGGGATTGTTCTAATAATCAGAATATATCCCGAAGCAGAATAAGCTTCGTAATGAGTGTTGGTTATTTTGCTGTGCAGAAAATGGACGTTGCCACTAAAGTTGAAATTTACCATACCTAAAAACGAGTTATTTTTAAGAAAAATTCTCCGACCGTTGAAGGTTCATTTCACCCATAACTACAGCCATGTACAGATATGCAGCATAAATGATTAAAGACAAGCTATTTTTATGTTGAATCTAAAACCTCGAGCCATATAGGCTCCACGCAAAAGCGTCTTATTGCATGTCTCTGGTGTGCAGCCAAAAAAATAAATAAAAACAAACAAAGTAACGACATTTTTGTTCCATGAGTCTGTCTAGATGATACTGAACATAAGCCGTTTTTGAAAAATCCTAAAAAAAAGTTGACTGAAACAATTTCAGATCAAAACATAAGTTCGTGTAAAGAAGGTGGAAGCAATTAACAAAGCGGTGCTTCCACATTCCTGTTCCTAATTGCAATATTAATATTTGTTTTAGTTTAATTTTGTTGAGCGCGATCAAGCGAATAACAAAATATGCGAAGGGAAAACTAATAATTGCAACGAGATTTAGAATACGCATCCAGAGAGATTAAACGCGTTCGTCTAGTCTACAACCTCTCATCAAATTCTAGATTTAAAGCAACATCACTTCGGTCGAGAACGTTTATGCTACTTAATTACGAAATCGCATAGATCTAAATATTGTAGAGTAGTAATATTTGAAACGTTGACTGGTGGTACAAAACTCGAGAATTGCTTTGATTGAAATTGCTTCGAAGGCATGAACATTTTACTCAGAATAACAATGGTTTGTGACAAAACTTTTAAAGCGATAAATCGTTGTCACCAAGAGCAATAAAAAGCGTTATGTTAGCGCTAGTATCCCGCTTTCTCATAACATTGCTATGACTGACATAATGGCTATTTTGAGAAAAGCTCTTGTCATTTCAAAACTACATCCTCATAACTTAATAACGAACTTTTGCATGGGTATCTAGTCTACGCAACGCCTGCATTAATTACTTTAAAACCAGTAACGATTAGTCAAATACTCACATATTTGTTAACTTAAAAAAAATTATTTCACAATTTTGTTTCTGGTGGTTGTCAAGCGCAGATGTGTAAAAACAGCCTTACAGTCTATGAAAAGTTAAGGGCAAGTAAAGCCAACATGCAAAAGCATTTACTCTATGAACAAGGAAGAAATCTTGCAGAAAAAAAAAACACACAACATTATTTAAACACTTCAAACTCAAACATATTAATTTATGCTTTGCTTATGAATACTTAACTAGCAAAATAAACTTAAAAAAAAAAATTAAGTGCGATCTAATAGGTACGCTGCTATAAAGAATTCTGATACAAATACTGACGTAGTGAATACCTCAATCACAGCATTTGTCTGCAACTAAACCAAACTAAATTAATCAGCAAAATTTGAAAAGCATATTACATTAATTATTAAAACTAAATAAATAAATAAACAAATTTAACTGATTAAATAGTGCATGTAATATTCACCATTGTAAAACAAGTAGGCATAAAATTAATGTCTCTTTTGTTGCCAGGAATAATACAAAGAGTTATCGTATGAAGATGGTTTTATCAAAAACGCTAACGAGTGTCTTGTTGCACAAGGATCAGATTTCGTATTAGATGATTTTCACAAACTTCTCTGTTCCAAAATTCTTTTTTTGTACATCTTAAAAATGATGCTTGGACAGTTAAATGTTTATTTGCAGAGTCTTGCAAGCAATTGAAGTAATGTTTCGAATAGCGGTTGTATTTCGAAGCTGGATCCCATGGTCAGATTTCTCTAAAAACAAAATGAGTTGTAAAAATGTATACTTCGATGTTCCATTGCATTTAACAGTTAAGGATTGCAAACAGAGTTCGAAAAAGACTAACAAAAACTAATTTTAGAGGTTGAAAAGCCGTTAAAGTTTGTTTTTTGAAAAAGTGGTGAAGATAATTAGTGCAGTCTGATTTACCTTCAGCTCTAAAAACAACTAATAAGAAAAAGAAACAACTGACGCATATATATTCAAGCGTCAAACCAGGAAACCTTGCCAAAGTTAACATTAATTTGATACCATTTCAGCTAAAGTTCTAGGTGAAACCAAACAAAAAAACTTAAACTGGATGGGGATAGTTTGGCATGGCATTACAACACTATCAATAACCTAAGTCAAATAATGATTCTTCGGACGAGACTCTTTCACTGGAAATTTTTGTCTACTTTTTTATTAATTTTGATCCAGATCTAACCCAAACTCAAATTCTTACTCCAAAACTCACTCTAAAACTAACCCAAATCTTAACCCTTAAAAAATCACGAAAATAAGACATATTAAGTCACAATCTGAATCAGCCTCTGATTGTTAGAAAAATGCCTACAGAAGGGATTCCAACCCATGCCCGAAACAACCACAGACATATACTGGCTTCAAAGTCGCAGCAGTTTTTCAACGCAGGACAGACATAAGACCATGTGAGCTTGTTGACCTACTTTCTTCATGATCTTAAAAAAGGCAAACAAAAAATGCAAAGATGAATAATGAAAATTTTTATTTCACTCACTTTAACTTAAAAATTTCCAGTGAAATCATCATTCATAGAATTCTTTTCACACCACAGTATAACTTTTCATACCAGCATAAACTGCCAAAAAAAATTACCAAATATCAGTAAGTATGTATTACTGCGACACTAATTCTGTCACCATTACATAAATTAGAATGTCTCTTTAGTATGTGTGATCTATAGCTGATCAACTAAAAGTTACAATACAAATAAGCACAGCAAATTGGCAGTTAGACTTGATGCAAAGCTACTTTGGGGACTATTTGCTGATGCTAGTTAATCGAATGCTAACGCATTCGTCTCTGGAGCGTGAGGTCTGAGGTTCAAATCTTGGGTCAGTGAAATTGGCACAGTGTTGCCAACCACTTGCCATCTGTGCAACATTTCTTTGAAGGGTGCATTGTCCAGGCTCAATGATGCAAAGATGGGCCCGCCAACTCATCACACACTTCTGCATAATACAACAAATAAATAAAAGATTTAAGTTGGTGAATGTTTGTTTACATCAGCGTTCACAAATTGTTGCGTATGTCCCCCATGAAGACTAGCAAACATTGCAAAAGTGCAATTTAGGCATTTTGCTGTTTCCGGTCTAAATGCACCTTTGATACATATAATCTTTTCAATGACTATACAATCAATCAAGTGTGTTTAATAACAAAATCAAAAAGGTTAAGAACTTTTTAGTTTGATGAAATGCCTTGTTAACAGTCTTCCTTCAGTATCTACAAGCAAAGACAGATACTAATGTCGTGCATTAAGACCTGCTCAATCATGCCTCACACTGCTTTCAGACCATACCAGTAATTGAAAAGTGCAAGACAAACCTTCAATATCATGGACCAGCATTACAGTCATTTGTTAATAACTTTCACAAAATCACTGCAGATTCTCAATTTAATACTGCACTGTACACGTTTAACAAAAGCCATCTCTGGCTACAACTGTTTCAAAAATAAAACCAAAGTATGCACAATAAACATCAACGCAACATAGGTTATCTACCTCAATTCAGATTCCCATTTCTGGAACAACTCCAGCAAGAAGATCAAATATCAGCCGGGGTAGAAGAGTGCATGGAGCAGGAAGGCCACCAAAAATTTCCAAGAAGACCAAATCAAGATGTCAGCATTCGATTCAACAGTGCTCTAACAAGAACGTCATGCTTGGGAAATCCCACTAAAAAAACAAACTAGGTTGAATTGGAAAAGACTTTATATACCAGATTTTTTTCTGTGGTCCTTTTCTGCAATTTGTGATTGAGGGTGACTTTGATACTTTTCGCATCATAAACTATTCAGTAATTTGCTATTTGATCAACCTCAAAGTTTCCAAGTAAATCTCTTTTAGGTATGTAAATAAGCAGTCATTGATCATATACCTCAACAAATTAACTACTGTTTCAAGACCATTTTAACAGTAAAAAACTGCAAACGCTTTCAAACCATGATGCAATTTAAATCCCATTATTTTGTTAATAAGACATAATATATAATACGAAGTGGCTAGCATTACGTTATGTAACGCCCATGAAGAGAATAAGAGAGTAAAGAGTGAGTGCTCATTTACTCTTTTTTGTTTTTTAAATTATCGTTAGGGTTTGGGTTAGATTTTGAGTTTGGGTTAGGATTATCGTTAGGGTTAGACCTAGGGTTAAAGTTAGGTTTAGGGTTGGGGTTAGGGTTAAAATAGCGATTTTCTTTTTCTTACGTAATGTAACAGCAGCCTCTGCCTATATAATACGCTAAATTGTTAAATACCGGTATGTATTAAAGGACTAAATATGAACTTTGCTACCTAAAAACAACACCTACCTACCAGCTCAAACAAACCCAATCCATACAGTATATCACTATTGCATAAGCTGCAAACTCTGTATTGGTATACTGATGCACTATCCAGTTGGTAAAACCAAAGTTTTCATTAGTCCATGTTCACAATTCCACAAAAAATCAATTTAAGATTGCATACAAGGCTTGTTTTGAACTGCTATAACCAAAACTCTGAAGTGTTAGAGCAGTCATGTTTTTCAAATTCGATTGTTAGTAGGCTTTAACTGAAAAGTAAGCACAAATACAAAAGATGATTGGAAGAATCCTTGAAATGTAGTACAGATGCTGGATGCTTGATACTTCTTGAAACTTTGGCAAACAAACCTTATAGCTTCTTTGTTTACTGTTAAGCATGTACACAATCAGTATTTTTTTCTTGCCAATAAATTGTACAGGATATCATTGCCTGCCCACACTCTACACAAGAAATGCAATTTTCCGTCTTCATAGGTCACATACTAATGGTAAGAACAGGAATCTATATTAATTACAAATGGTTTGGACTGGTTACCACAGATCACCACAACAGAACATACCTACGTTTTAAAAATAAAATAGACTACAACATGGGCATATCAAAAAATTGATCTACTTGTATACTATGCTGGGTAACATTTTATGCCTGCAACACAATTTTGTATGTTGAATAATCATAGAGTACAACATGTGAACATTTCTTAAGTTCAACAATCTAATACCTATTGCGTAAAAAAATTAGGGTACTAAACTTTCTATGAGCAGGTTAGAGACAAACGATTTAGGCTACTTAATCTGAGATGTACCGGTAGAAGTAGCTAGTACCAGTAGTAAATTTGGCGGTACCATTGTCTACACTATCAAGAAATTGCCACAATTAACTCAGGTTCAACACCTTAAAATATGTAAACAGCAAAATAAACCTACCCTACGGTCTTCTTAACATTTTGATGTTAACAGTGCACATCAAGCCAAAACCGAGAGCGAAGTATAATATCTCAAGGATGGTGTAGTTGGCATAGCACAGAATCGGTAAGTACGCCAACGTTAACCGGTAACCCTGAACTGAATAGTGAACTCTCAACCTAACCCCTTACTACTGTATGGCTATATCATACCTCCATAGGTGGGCAAGTTAATGCAAGACGTTAGCTTTGTTAACCACTAGTTTGTTAACAAACATCACACCTCCGTTAACGTTAATTCGTTATTTTCAGCTTAGATTAACGGAAGTTAATAAAGTCCGTTAATCCGTTAACATTTTGCGGGTAATTTACATTTCTTTTTTATTCACTTGCTTCTAGAACATGTATTGACACTGTTGAGCTGATTGTAAGAAAAAATTTATTGCTCTGGTGGTCTTTTTGTGTTTTGGTAGTTACATTTTACAGTCTAATCTAATTTCACGATAAAAACAAGTTCGAATGCACAATCGAAGCTGCGACCTGAAAATCTTTGGAAATTGGGAACAGCAATAACTAATAGACCTCTGAGGCTGCAGGTTATTATTTGCCTCAAAAAAGAGCTCCTTTCTTTGCTTTCTTCTATAAAACTCATGCAAATATGCAACAAGTGTTACCAGAGCAAACTGGTGTGTACCGGTACGATGAATGAATGGTGCAAGATACAAATAAAACCTTAACGGAAGTTAACAAAACTTAACGGAAGTTACTTTAGTTCGTTAGCAGCACTTAACGGAAGTTAATTTAGTCCGTTAACATGAAAAAACTTTTTAACGGATTAACAAGTTAATAAAAAAGTTAGCTTCGTTATTAACGGATTAACGATTAAAGGACTTGTGCCCACCTATGCATACCTCACCTAGGCTACTATGCTTACTGAGACCTACCAAAATCCAGAAGCTATTTGTTTAGACTTAGGAGAAATTTAATTTACTTACTACAGTAGTTACTCTGACCATCGAACAGATGAATCGACTGACTAACATTAACTGAATGCAAGAGTGACGCTGTTTACTGTAAGCTAGTCTATTCTGTATCAAAAAATCAATTATTTGGCTATTATCTGCCATTTACGAATAGTAAGTAAATATACATAACATGATTAAAACTTTGAATTGCACTAACATCATCGTTATCTGACTACCATCACATTAGACATCCCTGGTATGATATTAGGCTATTATTTAAATTTTATACCAGTATCTAGTAGGCCTAATATAGCAACAATTGCTCAGACTCGAGTCAACAGCTTAACCGTGATGCTTACAACAACTTGTCAGACGCTATCTAGATACTAGGCTAACTAGATACGCTAACATATATTAGGCGTATTTACCTGTGATCACTAACCTACAAGCTAACCTACCTCTTGCATTAATTTGCCTGTGAATACAGCGGATCAAGCCAAAGTGAGCGCGGAGTATGGATAGGATGCGGATGTGACGTAATAAATCGTGCAAAACCATGGTAGAAAAAAAAATTTCGCGTCCCGGGGCCCCCAACTAACAACCAAGGGGCCCTTACTAACAACTAGGAGGCCCTGGAATCCTTAACCGACAACCAGGGGGTCCGGGACCCCTAACTAAAAACCAGGGGGCCCATAACTGACGACTAGGGGCCACAGGGCCCCTAACTAACAACCAAGAGACCCTAACCAACAACCAGGGGGCCCTTAAATGACAACCAGGGGGGCCCAGGCCCCTAACCGACAACCAGGGGGCCCCTACCAACAACCAGGGATCCTGGAGTGCCTAACTGACGGAGCAGGAGGCCCCGGGGCTCCTAACTCATAACCAGGAAGCCCCAGGGCCCCTAACTAACAACCAGGGGGCCCCTAACCAACAACCAGGGGGCCAAGAGCCCGCTAACCGACAACGAGGGGCCCCGGGGCCCTCCTAACTGACGATCAGGGGGCCCCAGGGCTCCTAACCAACAACCAAGGTGTCCAGGAGTCCCTAACTGACGACCAGGGGGCCCTGGGGCCCTTAACTCACGACCAGGGAGCCCCAGGGCCCCTAATTATCAACCATGGGGCCTGGGCTCCTAACCGACAAGCAAGGGGCTACGGGGCCTCTAACTGGCAACCAGGGAGCCCAAGGGCCCCTGACTGACGACCAAGGTTCCCGGACCAGGGGTCCCTTAATGCAAATTTTTAACAATTAATATGCAAAACCTGTGAGAAATCTTAGAGTTTTGACCTAAAAGTTGCCACCCCAGGCCCTCGTTTAACGTTATTATGAACTGAATTATTTACTGCTAAAGTATTGCTGGAGACAATGTTCGTTACTTCCCCCTGTAGACCAAATCACTTACAATTAAAATTTTACACCATAATGCAAGATTCTAAGCCTGTTTTGGGATTTAATTGCAAAAAGAGGATTGAACAACAAAATTTTTTCGATTGGCTTTGAAATGTTAAAAATCTAGTTCTTTGAAATGGCTCTGAACTCGTGCGAAATGTGATCCAATGGGATTTAAATAGCTTTTTTTTCCAAAAACTTACAAAAATCGCCCAGCGGCTGGGGGCTTTGCCCCCAGACCCCCATAGCAATCGGCGGCTGGGGGCTCTGCCCCCAGACCCCCGTCTCTGATACGTTTGAGTACACTAGCTTACTCAACACGTCTTCCAAGTTAGACTTTTACACTTTTCAACAATTAGTTTTCGCCCTCTCCCTTTACCAAAATCCTGGCAAAGTGCCATCAGGCTACGGCTTCAGATCTTCCATTCTACGATATCTTTGCCCCACAAAAAATTACTTTTTCGAAAATTTCTGATGACGTCATTGCGTGTGATTTGTGGTTTGGGCCCCCCCAATCAAAAATCCTGGCTACGCCTACGTAAGGAAGTATACGTTATATGATTTTGATCCACAAACGATTTGCCGAGATAGCTGTTTGTACTACCAGTATCAATTAAAGCACGTGCAATAATGTCATCGACCTTAACATTTGCGACTACGTGTTTAGGAAAAGATGAATGTAGGGGTCATACATCCTGAATTCACACATCCTTTTACGACTCATGCAGCATTTCATGTAGTGACCAATCTTGCCACAAAAATCACACTTCTCGTCCCTGGCTGGACACTTGGAACGGCGGTGCCAATTACGACCTCCACAAAAATAACACATAAAAGTCCGCTTATTCGATATTTTACTCTGACGAGAAACAGCAGCAGCTGAGCAGGAGGGCTCCGAGGGTTCATCACTATCAACGGTAGATCGATTTGCTTGCACTTGAGCCGAATTTACCACGTGCGGGAAATATGTTTCGGAAGTTTGCTTGGCAAGTTCAAGTGCGCGAGCTTTTTCGTAAGCTACATTAAGTTTGTTTATCCGTGCTTCGCCTTCACCAGCCGGCATTGCTTCAACAAAGTTTGTGAAAGTTTTCAGCCAAAACTTCCACTCATCCTCGGCTGTAGGTGAGTTCGGATCCAGGGGCGTATTTAGGGGGGGCCGTTGGGCCATGGCCCCCCCCTTTGGGTCGCCAGAATTGAAAAATTGCAAAGAAAAGTGAGCAAAATTGAGGCATGCCCCCCCCCCCCCTTTGCAAGTTGGGCATCAGGGTTTGGGCTCGAAATCACCTAATACTGAGCGAAAAATGGGACAAAATTTGAGTGAAGACCTTTTTTTTTGCTCTTCACCAGATTTTGGGCGAAAAATGGGACGAAATTTGAGTGTGACAATTTCAAATTCTGATCTATGTTCCTCTCAAATTTTTTGAAGTTTCTGCCCCCCCCCTTTTCAAAATCCTGCGTACGCTACTGTTCGGATCAACTGTCAACTTTTCTGGTTGCAAACACTTCCAGTTCGTATTTGCCATGTCTCTGGTTAGCTCAAATACTTTGTCCTCAGTTACAAACTACATACAATCTTTTAAATTGTAATAAACTCACAACTATTCAATTTATAATTGCCATTTTACTGGCTTTAAAAGATTATATTTCCAAACCTGTAAGCACAAATAGAATGACATAAGAAAACGCTGCAATTTAAAACGACCCTACTTCACTTGTGACTGACAATCGCTGAATTGAGACTTACAACCTGAAAATGCGAGATACTGTACAAACACAAAGAGCGTCAGCGCCAAGCGCTTCACGATTTAACTCGAGTAATTAACGCAAAAGGCAAGTTTAACAAAAGCTTAAAATTCCGACAAGCTGCAACTGAAACAAATCAAACGATAATGAATGTGAACAAAGGATAAGAGTTCGTTTCCAGCATAAGAAAAAAACAAATAACAATTTAATCTGAAACTTTAAGAAACTTTTTAGCCGATGCTGAAACAGTTAGTGCTAGCGCATTAGCTTGATTTCTTAGCTTCGTTCTCATTCCCATTTAAAAGTTTTAATCTCATTTAAAAGTTTATTCTAATAACATACCTACAATAGAGGAGGGAGCCCTAACTTAGTCTTTCGATAGGTTGTAGGACTAAACTTGCAAAATACGAGGCTAATGCAGTAGCAAAACAAAAGGGGTCTTAAAGGACTGAACAGCCGTGCAACCTGTAAAACTGATCCCGGATAATTTTGTAATTTTTTCACAAATATTACCGTTTTAGCACCTTTAGGATCATAATTCGCACTTTCTTAGAGCCATTTGAAAAAAACTGAATTTCGAAAGTCATAACATAATGAAATTGCCCAGCCCATTCAGCCCCCTTACTTACTGGTCGAGTCCGAAAAACGCTTAAACGCTATATTTTGGAGTAAATATTCTGAGTGACTTGACCTGGCTGCGCCACTGGGGATGAAGCCCCTTTTAATCATGTCTCTTAAACCCAAACATGAACGCTTTTAAACTTTGTTTGAACTAGAGCAGGCAGGCCCGGTGCCAGGATGGCGTGACCAGAGGTGGTCAGTAACGAAGTAATTCTACTTAAGTAGACTACTTAAGTAGTATTTTCGGTAACGAGCGACTTACTTAAGTATTTTTCATTTCTGATACTTCTACTTTTACTTCAAGTAAAATCCTCTCGAAGTAACGCTACTTGAGTAGTAATGACTTTTATGTAAAGTAGAAGTAAACACCTAGCCATTATTCCACCTCACAACGTGTACAATAACGAAGTAAACATTATTCCACCTCACAACGTGTACAACAAGTACGTATCGAGTTTGTTTTACTGTACTGTACTACGAAACTTATTGAATAGTTACGCCGATTCATTTACAGGTCATCTAGGGTAGTGTGTTTTTGCGTTGCATCAAATACCAGGTGTTGACTCAGTCTCACTAAAAAAAAGCATACCGAACCCTGATTAGCATGGTACAGTAGACAAACTAGACATGCGCATTAGTCCTGGTTCATACGAAAAAGATTAGCGGTTAACGGCGTTGCGTTTGCTGCGGCCCGTCTGGGGTTCAATTCCCAAGCCGGTTAACGAACAGCGTTGCTAACGACTCGCCATCGCTGCGACATTTCTTCTCAAGCTGTGTTGTCCAGGCGCGGAGATGAGCCCAGAGTCCCTACTAAATCGTATTCGTAACACGCTTCGGTGTAATTTCAAGAGAATAATAAAACTTTGATTTTTTGATATGCTACCTTAAGTATGGCTTTGCTTGAACACTGACCGTAAGCGTCACAACAGCAAACCTTCGAGGAATAAACAAACACGTGAAATTCGAAATTACTTTCTACTTTCATTACTTAAGTAGAATTAATTTTGACTACTTTCCTACTTTTACTTAAGTGGAAATGCTTCGCCATACTTCTACTTTTACTTGAAAGGCATTTTTGAGTAAGTAACAATACTTCTACTTAAGTACATTTTTCGACTACTTTGTCCACCTCTGGGCGTGACTGGGGGGGCACAAATAAATTTTAGGGGGCACGAGAACTTTGTTTATGTGAATTCGAGAGTGTGGATCAAACGAAAAAGGTGAAGACCAAAAAAAAAGGTCTTTATCCAAAATATACGCGATGTTTCATGAAAGTCCGCGTGAGTACACACAAAAATTACTAAAAAACAGTTCTTGCTCACAAATTCTAGAGCAATAAGCACTATTTTGCGAGTCTCAGGCCTCGATTTGCACTCCAGTAGCCCCGAGCTTATTAATTTCTTCGGGGCGCAGTCCTCGCTTGGGGGGGCACAACTTTCGTTTGGGGGGCACAAGCAGTCATTTGGGGGCACGGCCCCGGAATGCCCCACCGTGGCGCTGGGCCTGTGAGCAGGTATTAAGGGAGCTGAAGAGGCTGAGGAATTTATTTCTGTCCAAGGGTTTCCAAATATTAGCATTTAGTTCTTTTAGTTTCAGATGACTCTACAAATGTCCAAAATGCCTTTTAAAACGGCAATTTCTCCGCAAAATTATAAAAATTGCCCAGCGGCTGGGAGAACCTCCTCCAGACCCCCGTCTGTGTGAGACGCAACCACGTTTTAGTCTTATTTTCAAGTCCCCCTAATTAAAATTCCGTTCGACAAATGCACAAATGTTGTAATATTGATTTTTTTAAATTTT
The DNA here is from genome assembly GCA_963965965.1 of Trididemnum nubilum. Lineage (NCBI taxonomy): Eukaryota > Metazoa > Chordata > Ascidiacea > Aplousobranchia > Didemnidae > Trididemnum > Trididemnum nubilum. Next base: position 48,646 of record CAWYPQ010000511.1, on the reverse strand, counting down.
GTGATAGCTTTTAGCTTAGTAGGCCTACAGTGCCGTGAAGCTAGGCTACTATGGGCTGATGAAACGTTTCAATAACTTAAAAAATAAAAACTTCCAGCAGTTGCGCAAAACTAATTGAAAATTTTCATGTGTGTGGTTGCGGCTCCTGTCAACTTTGAGGTTTAAAATTTGGCTCTGGACCAAAAAAAAGGTTGAGAACCGCTGGATTAAAGCTCACAACATGTTATTATCAGAGGTGGAGTACTCGAGGACGTCCTTGGCCTCGAGGACGTCCTCGAGGACACATTTTGAAGTCCTTGGCCTTGGACTTGGCCTCGAAGGTCAAGTCCTTGGCCTTGGCCTCGAGGCCTCAAGTCCTCGAAAATTGGCCTGTCCTCGGCTCGAGGACAGTACTATTTTTTGGAATGTTAAAATTTTGTGGAGCGCTTGAAAAATTGTTTGGAAAACGTTTTATAGTGGAGATCGCTTGAAAAATTTTTGTGATGACCTTTTTTTTTTTTTTTGGAGAGCACTTGCGCTTTGTGTCCTTGGTCCTTGGCCTTGGCCTCGAGCATTCCTGTCCTTGGCCTCGAGAGCGTCTGTCCTCGGAAAGGCTGTCCTTGGCCTTGGTCTCGGATTTTTTTGTGTCCTTGGCCTTGGCCTTGGCCTCGAGCCTTATGTCCTCGACTCCACCTCTGATTATTATAGTAACGTAGTATTGTGAATTTGTGATGCCATAGCGGGATGACGAAAGAATGAAGACACATTTAAATTTGTGTTCTAAAACACTGTGACGTTGTTAGTGGGTACTGTAGCAGGTAAATGCTGTAAACAAAAACCAAACTGATACCAATGCGTCTGTCAATACAATGATGAAAATGACTAACTCAACGCTCACTGAAGCGTAGTCACGCAATACATTGATGATTCATACGGTATATGCAGTACTTAAATTGTAAAATTTTGCATGGGGGGACGCTTTTGCAGTCTTGACCAAACCTTAGTGAAGATGACGTAATTTTTGTCGACGAAATTGAATCAAGACCAAAAAAGTCCGAGTGTATTTTCGCCAAAATTAGGTGAAGACCAAAAAAAAGTCTTCGCCGACGGTTGAAGTGTTTCTCCTTCTGAGTCACTTTTCCCGCCGAATTTGGTGCTATATTCGCCCAGATTTTGTAGGTCTTTTTCCTCTAATCATCCAGCGCTGAACTCTCGATAGGGGGACGTTAACTCTCGATGGGGGGACGCGTCCCCCCCATCCCCCCCTACAATTTAAGTACTTGGTATATGGATCTCAGGACAGCAATTTATATCGTATGTGATACCGTATATGGGCGCAAAGGGTTAATGTTTCGAGAATGCGCTATCGCCCCCCTTTCGCCCCCCCCTGGCTTTTTGCCCTTTGGTGTATCTCTTTCGCCCCCAAGGGGGCGATATCGCACACTTTGAAAAACCCTAGCCTAAAAGACAAAAAATGGAGAAACGATTTTGACCCCTTTCCCCTTTGTGCTATACTTTTGACACCTCCGCATGACTCAGCAACAAATTCTTCACTCACCCAGTGAGTTGCCATGGTGGCACAAGCCATCGCTATGGCAACAGTGACGTCATATTTTGTCCAAAAACCATAGCCAAGCGATTTTGACCCGCTATTCTTCTTTGTGACACAGTTTCTACATCGCCAATTGACTCAGCAACGAATTCTCCACACACTCAGGAGATTGCCATGGTGGCACAAGCCGTCGCTATGGTAACAATGACGTCATAAAGCCATGGCTAAGCAATTTGACTCCCTATTCCCTTTTGTGCCACAATTTCAACACTGTTACATGACTCAGCATCAAATTCTCTACAAACCCAATGGGTTGCCATGGTGGCACAAGCCGTTGCTATGGTAACAATGATATCATATTTTATCCAAAAACCATGGCCAAGCGATCTTGACCCCTTAAGTTGAATTTACTCAGCATCCGTTTTTCGTCCGTTTTTGTCCGCTTTTTTACGTTTTTGCTCCTCCATGAAATATTATGCCCTATTTCGTCAGCATTTTTATAAGTCCATATCCGCACTAAGTAAACTATTACAAATAGGGAAATTTTGTTCAAAAATGTTGTGCGTGAACGATGAGGGCGATATTTCAAAATAGGGCAGTACCCCTTTACAAAAAAGTTGTTTTTGAAAACTTTTGTCCACTATGGGACAACCTGGTTAATGCGGATGAGGACCAATGGACATATAAAAATGCGGGCGAAAAACAACATACCGTTTCAAGGAGACGAAAAAACGTACAAAAGTGGACGACAAACGGATGCTGTGTAAATTCCCCTTTATGATGAATGTGCTCAATGTAACTTTATTTTGCATTACTTTGAGCTGTTTATCTGTAACGTGTAATAAAATAAAATTCTGTTTAGTTCGAGGATATCATTCGCTTTACGTTTGAGTAAGATAGAAAGTAAACACGATTACTCACATAGCGCATCTCAGAGCGATAGCAAGACTGTTCGATTTTCAGCTAAGGCGAACCATTCCAGCAAGCAATAGCGTAGCCAGGGGGGGCGGGGGGGGGGGCTCGAGCCCCCCATTGGCTTGTGAAGTATGCAAAATTGCATGTTTTTTGTGCTTTTGGGGCCGATTTTCTGTGAAAAATGGAAAATAGCCCCCCTCAAACGTCTGAATTTGCGAAATTGGAAGAAAAATCACTCTGAATTTTGGCGAAGACCTTTTTTTTTATCACTCTGAATTTTGGCGAAGACCTTTTTCTTTTGTTTTCTTTTTTTTTTTGAGATCACCTAATTTTGGGAGGTTTGAATTTCCGAGCTTTCCGAGACATTTCGTACGAATTTTCGGACAAACCGTCTGAAACTGATTCAAGATCAATGAAAATTCGAGTCAAGGTCGTTTGCACACTTCTCACTCTTTCAAAATAGCCCCCCCCCTTTCCAAATCCTGGCTACGCGCCTGCCAGCAAGTACCCTACAGCCTTTTGGCGTGGAAGTTGTTAGCCCGCAACGGTTGCATCATATTGTCATTTAAAAAAGTACAGTAGAATTTGAAAAAACATGTCGTCATACAGGAAGTTAACAATAAGGTGAATACGTCTCTAGTGAACACACCGGCAACTGCCGAGGTTAACGTTAGACCGTAACAGGCTAAATATCGTGTTCAAGTGATGGTCAAAATCAAAGGCACATAAATAGAGATTTTCTTACAAGAGTCTTCCATTGTTTGTCATAAAAATCCTGTCCAAGGAACAAATCTACCGAGAAATTCGGGGGTCTGCTTTTTCATTTGAGAATGTTACAAATCTGAGCTAGAAAGTGAAGCTATATTGTACTTTTTTCTTGTGTTGTTTTTTTTTAAGCTTTTTTGTGTTGTTTTTTAAAGCAATTTTTTGTTTTTTGTCTTAAATGTTGTCATTATTGCATTTTTAAAGTCAGATGCAGCAGCCTCATTTGGAGCAGAAAATTTTCAAAATTTGACCAATTTATAATCAGAAAAATACTGAGTATTCTACAGCAAAATCTAAACTTTTGGTTCTTTCCAGAAACGTAAATTTTGGACGAGGCCATTTTCTTGCCTTGTTCCATTTTAACCATATGGCATCGTAATCAGGGATGTCAAAAACGTATGTTTTTTTGCCAGTTTTTTTACGCTTGTTTTTTTACGTTTTTGTTTGTTTTTTTCTTCTTCGTACTTGACAAAACAAAAATTGAGTTTGTTTTTTAAATAAAGCAAAGCAATTAGCATCAAATCGCACGACTAACATGGCAGAGTATCGCGTTAAAGCGTTAGATTGTTTGACAGTATTGGCGAAGCGTTAAATTGTTTGACAGTATGTCTGCAATGTTGGTGATAATAACTGTACGCACAGCATTGAAAGTGCTCTTTGAAAAAGCTGTCTCCCTTGCCCTTCTGACGTTCCGGCACCCCTGGGCACAAAGTGGAATAGAGGGTGAAATACCCATGGTTTTGGACAAAAAATGACATCATTGTTACCACAGCGACGGCTTGTGCCACCATGGCAACCCACTGGGTGAGTGGAGAATTTGTTGCTGAGTCATGTGGGGTGTCAAAAGTATTGCACAAAGGGGAATATAGGATCAAAATCGCTTGTCCATTTTTTGTCGATTAGTTCACGATTTACTCACTGCCGAGCAGGTTACATAATTCGCAGCTTAATGAAACGGAGTTACGGCAGCTTGTTGAAATTTGAGCTTATTAGTGTTATCGTTTCAATATTGACTTGTATTTTGTTGCATCTTTGATAGTGATACCTGCATCATTTCTTTATCAATGAATTTTTTTTACTTTTTAGCCCCTAACTTGCTAAGTGAGTTTAAAAAAAACTGCATGAAAATCGCAAATTAAAGAATGACCAGTAGCGCAGTAGGGTTATGATTTTTTTATCGGCAAATGCCTGCTGATGTTGGAAGTGATTACCTTTTGCATGTTAATGACGAAAATCACTTTCTTTTTGTTTAACATTACAAAAACCTTGCGCACCTACGCTCCGAAAAAATCATATTATTCACTGAAAAATCATATTTAAATTACCCATTAAAACAGAACGAAAATAGCCGCATACAGCATGTATAACTAAATCAATAAGTTAGGGACATTCCCAGGCATACGAATTAAGTTTGTTAGTGAAGAGAAGTAGCACTGTATGGTAACTTCAAAAAGTATATACCCCTAAATACTTGTGATGTTTGACGATTTTAAAAAAATTCTCCGTGATACCGATTTCTCGTTTGGTACCACGTTTCATCATACTATCTCAACTTCTGATGGAACATCAATCCAATGAGTCTGAATGTCAGTGTTTTGGGCATGCTCTGAAGAGTTAGGCCAAGTAAAAGAAGAGCTTGGTTAATGGTTAGAATTTCAATTTTTATTTCTTCTAGTAATACTGATAGATAGCTAAATCAAGCTTCTGCTCACACAGTTATAGTTTTCAGTAAATGATTTTGTACTGACTTGTTTTGAACTGGAAAAAATTTTCGCTTTTGGTTAAAAAGTTTGTGTTGGGTGCTCAGGCTGTCGCATATACTGGCAACAATTTAACCTTTGGCAAGGTTTGAAAAATTAAAACACTTGCAAGGAAAAAATTTTCAGACAACATCCACCAATCTATGTAAATCAGCCACAAAAGTCCTTTTCAACGACTATTTAGCGATAAGCTAATACAATATGTTTGACTGCTTCGAGCTTTGTCTCAAGTAGATCATTGCAAGTGCCATTAGTAATTTTTCAGAATTTTTTGATTTTTTTGTGCCTTGTTATTTCATGTTGTTAAAAAATTCTAATTAAGTTTGCTTGTTTTTTGATCATTAAACTGTAACAGTTATTGACTTAAATTTTTAGTAAATTACCAAAAAAACTTTACCATTTTGGTCTCAACGACAAAAAAAAAGAAAAACTTCTTATTTTTGAATACAATCCCAAAAAATCCCTTCTTGCAATCGCAAAAATGACCTCAAAGTTTTTAAAATAACAAAAAATCCACAAAATCGGACATTTGACCTAACCCTTTGCGGTGCAATAAATCTTCCCCAAACTTGCTCACCATGTCCGATTTTTTTTTTACAGTGTATCGTAGATTTTTATGCGCAAAAACTAATTTTAATAGTCTTGGTTGCAAATTTCCGAAAACACCTTGAAATTTTTAGAATTTTATTTCGCGTGGGTCGAAAGTCATCCCACGGATGATAAAAAAATTGTTTTTTTAAAGTAAAAAGAAAATTTATTTGCAGCACAAAAGCGCACCATCAAAAAAACATTACCAAGTTGTCATAACAAAAAATATATTTGTGAAGCTCTAAATAATTTTTGGTTCTAGGTCATCCCAAGGATGATTTTTGAGCAAACAAACAAAAACAACCCACAACGCAAATTCGCCCAAAAATTTTTTAGTCTTACAAACATACAGTCATCAATGCAAATACAATCAGATAATTCTCAACCTAACAAGCAACGAAAATACTGAGAAGCAGTCTACAATGTAAAAATCTGCAACACATTTCACTTATACTTTTTCAGAGTGTGATACTTTTTGAAGCACTCCTGAATAATTGCATCACTATGGGGTTTGCAAGGATGTTAAGTGTGGGCCAGGCGCCACGGGAGCATTTCGGGGCCGTGTCCCACCAAATCACTGTTTGTGCCCCCCAAGTTAGAATTGTGCCACCCAAGCGAGGATTGGGTCCCAAAATAAAGTAACAGGCTCGGTGCCAGTGGAGGGATTTCGGGGCCTGCCCCCCAAAAAATACTGCTTGTGTCCCCCCAAGCGTAAGCAAACTTCTGTTCTAGGACGAAAATACGAGTAAACCCTGCAAACGTCATGACAAAGCCTCAGATTTCGCAACGATGACCATTTTTTTTGGTCTTCACTGCCGAATCTGTGGGCAGGAGCCGACATTCACACAATACGATCCAGGTGCGTTGCCAGAAATTCGCAATGGGGGGGGGGGCTGTTTTGGGGGTCTGGGGGTTTGGAGGCAAAGCCCCCAGCGCCCGAAAATTTTGCATTTTTTTGCAAAAACCACTTAATTTTAGGGCTATTTTGATAAAAAAATAATGCTTTTGAAACGGGACTCAGAAATTGCATGGCAGTGCAAACATGATTAAACTGGTTGCATAATAGGCTATTTGGGAGGTTGCTTATGGTAAAATTTTAGTTCTCTTATTTAGATGCAAGTAAATTATAAAATCGAGTAGTTCAACAAAACTCACGCGGAGTAATCTATTTCATCAACAGTTTATAGGGAAAAATGATTGGGGAGGTGGGCTAATGAAAAGAGATTTGAGAAAAATGATTGGTAATTAACTAATACTGAATACCCCCCCCCCCCCCCTATTCCTTAGTTTATACTATATTTCTTGATGACACCTATGGTTTGCACTTTTGCACTTGCGATCAAATTTGATTACGTGTTTTTGACCATTTTTCAAAGTTTTCATTTATTTGTCAGTTTTATTTTTAACAAATTAGTCCCCCCCCCCCGGAAATATATGTTTCAAAAGACGTTTCAAATCACTATTTAGTACACTCCAGTGCATTCAAACAGTCTCAAAAGTGCTAAAAACTTAGTGTTTTTCTCATTCTGCATTTTGATCGACATGACAATGGGGGGGGGGGGGGGTTATAGCCCCCCCCTGGCTACACTACTGATACGATCCCGTCGCAATTTAGGTTGAGGACTTTTTTTTTGTTTGGTTTAAACCCCTGAATCTGTGGACAAGACCGAAGATTCGAACCACAGGATCCTGTTGAGCCCTCCCAAGGCGAAACCCATGTCCCCAAGCGAAAACTGTGTTTGTGCCCCCTCCCCCATAGTCACGCTACTCTGGCTCCAGGCCTTGTAAAGCGTACGATATACTGGAAGCAAGCTGTTGTAAAATAGTGAATATAGTTCATCCAACTGTTCATTTATGACACTAGGATCACCAATAAACATGTTTCACCATTTTATCATTCCTACAATGAATTTGGACTTGGCATAGCCAAAAAATACTGATATTATCCCAGGGATGATTAAGGACCATTTTACATAAAACATTTTTCGTTCCAGGCTGCATTTGGACCGCAGAGGGCTCAAAGTCTGAGTGAAAAATAAACCCAAGATTCCGATATCTGCCAACGATCTGCTTTTCGATAAGCATTCTGTTCAATTTTTTCACATTTTTAATGGACTCTTATCACGGAGTTTTCTTCTGTTTACCGTTATATCTTTCGAAGTTTGGGCTTTAATTGAGGCTTCAATCTACCACAGCTTTCAGCTTTTTTATACAGCAATTGCGTAATTTTTTACAGCGCTCTTGCAAAGAACAAATTAGATATGTAATTATGCCTTACTAACTTAATAAATACATACCCATCCCAAAAATCGAACGAAAACATTGCAACAACCAACGTTCAGCCGTATTTTGGGGATCTCGTTCGCAACTACAGCTTTACTTTACCGTTGTATCACTTTCTACTAAATATAATGCTGAAAGAGCCATATCACTAATAAACTTTTGTCTATTTATGCGTAAATTAGAGGCACAGCAAGCTTGAATTTTTTGAACATTTTGTGTGCTCTGTGTTTTTCATTACTGTTGCGAGCAGTGTTGCAGAGTCGAAGCAAAAGCAGTTCAACTCTGACTCCGACTCTGACTCGCAGCCTTTTTTTCAGTTCGACTCCAACTCCAACTTTGACTCCAGGGATTTATTTCCGTTCGACTCTTGCTCTCGACTCCGGCAAAATCCTTTTTTCGACTCCGACTCTGACTCCCCGTAAACACCTTCGACTCCCTCGATTCCAACTCCTGACTTCGACTCTGCAACATTGCAGCAAACTAAATACAAACGTATTCAAAAATGTAAAGATGTAAACATAAGCGTATACTGTTGCAGCCAGACTAATGCGTGCTAATGATACATGCAACTTGACTACATTTACGTTAACACAGGACGTAGCTTACATTTTAATCAGATTTTTGTGCAACACTACAAGTCGAGCATATATTTTTTGATTCTGACTCCGACTCCCAACTCCGGCAAAATATTTTTTTCGACTCTGACTGCGACTCCCGACTACGCGACTACGCTGCACCAACTACGCTGCACTCCCGACACAGTTTTCGCTTGGGGACATACACAGTTTTCGCTTGGGGACATACACAGTTTTCCAAACACAGTTTTCGCTTGGGGACGTACGCTGCACTGCGACTCCCGACTACGCTGCACCAACGTCCTGCCACCTCAACGTGGTGGTGCAGTCCCCTCCCCAATGGGGATGGGTCGAAATGGCAGGACAGATCTCCCGAGGGGCTCGACCGGAAGGTCGCCCACATTGTCTCGGACTGTTTTTTCGCTGGGCCGCCCGTTGACCGGTCACAACTGGGCGGCTCCTCTACTTCTTATTGACCGGACCCCCTTTCGGCGTCTCCTTATTCTGGCATTGCTCCTTATTAGTGGCAATGTCCACCCTAACCCAGGCCCCATCAGCAACCATTCTCACCCCAGGTACCCCTGCTCCATCTGCCATCTAGATGTGGGCAGAGACTCTCTTCAATGCTCTGCTTGCCTTAAGTGGGTGCATTTTCTTTGCTCCTCCCTCACCCGTGCTGACTTTCGCACAATCTGTGCATCTGGCACTTCAGTCGGCTGGCAATGCCCAGCGTGCCATCCCCAAATCACAACTGGTTCCCCCACTCAAACCAGTCTCCATGCAACGCCGCCTGCGTCCCCTCCACCCCCTCCCCCAGGGTTCCCCCCACTACCGCCTGGCTTTTACCAATCACGTCCACCTCGGGGCCCCCCACGTTACCCTTGCTCCATTTGCTCCCTCGAGGTTGGTAAGGATTCTTTAAAGTGCTCCACCTGCTCCAAGTGGGTGCACTTCTCCTGCTCCTCTCTGACCCGGGCTGACTTTCGCAAAATCTGCGCAGCTGGCTCCCCCATGGGTTGGAATTGCCCTGTTTGTCTTAATGGGAACCTAGCCTCTCCCACCCTCCGGCCAGCGTCCCCCCGCCCCTTCTCTCCAGCTCCGCTCCCTCCCACACCCACTCCACTTGCTTGCTCGGATCTCAGGGATTCGTCTCTGCCTCTCCCCTCACATCCTCCCCTCCTTGACACCTACCCTCCTTCCGCCTTCACCCTACCTGCCTCATCACCACCGCCCACACGTTCACAGTCGGCCCATACCTTGCCACCCCACTCTCAAGGAAATTCACGCCCCTCACAAACTCTTCGTATTCTTCAATGGAATGCCGGCGGTCTTCCTTCCTCCCGCCGTGCCGAACTGATAGCTTTTCTCTCTGGCAACCACTATGACCTCATTTTCCTCCAGGAAACTCATCTTTCCTCAACCAAAAAGTTCCAAATCCCTGGTTATTATACCCTTCGCACGGACCGGACATTCGGTAGACAAGGCCCTGTTTCCTCCGGTACTCATAACACTGGTGGTGGTGTCCTCACTCTCATCCACTCTGACCTGGCTTTCTCTCCTGTTTCAGTCTTCTCTCTGTCTTCCCAGGACCCCTACTCAGACTACACCTGTGTTAAAGTCCTTCTCTCCAACCACTCTCCTCTTCAATTTCTTAACCTCTATTCCCCTCCCATCAGAAACACTCCTTCTGACTATCGCACCAGGACCTTCTGTCCTGACATCCTTCCTAACTCCCCTGACACTTTTATCCTCGGAGACTTCAATGCTCACCACCCAACATGGGACAGACTCATTCCCCCTAACCCGCTCGGAAATGACCTGTTTCGCTGGATCACTTCCTCCGGTCTGGAAATCCTGAACGACCCCGCCTCGCCCACGCTCCTTCACCATTCCACTGGGATCCGTTCTTCCCCTGATATCTCGTTAGCTCCTGCGTCTCTCGCTCCCCACTGTGAATGGCGCACTCTCCCTGGCCTTGGCTCGGACCATCTCCCCATTGAAATTGTCCTCCCCCTCTCTCCAGTTCGTCACCCAAACACTCGTCCTCCCAAATTCAACTACAAAAAGGCCAGTTGGGATATTTACCAATCTTATATTGCTGAGCACCTTCCCTCTCTTGACTTTGATGCACTTAACATCCACCAGGCTGCCCACTCCTTTTCCCTCTTCTTAGTTGAAGCTGCCAAGGCCTCTATCCCTTTCGGCCGCCTTGGTCGTTCCCCCAAAGCCTGGTGGTCCCAGGAAGCGGAATCTGCAGTGCGGGAACGACGGAGGGCCCGCTCCGTAGCACACCGATCTGAGTCACACCGCCTCAGATACATAGACGCTTCTCGTAGGGCGTCCTCAGTCATTTCTAGAGCCAAATCTGCAACCTGGCAAGCCACGTGTTCTAACCTGTCTCCCCGTTCTGATCCTCGTGCTGTCTTCAGGCTTCTCAATGCCATCTCTGGCAAAAAGAACACCTCCCATGACCCTTCTTTTCCTGATTGCACTTCCCCTCTTGATACTGCCAACCACTACGCCTCTTATCTTCGCTCACATCTATCTCAAGCGACACCCCGTTCCGCGCGCAGAGCTGAAAGACAGTTCATGAATGAACTCCGGAAAGCTAGCTGCGAGGATGCTTCTTCCCTCCACAATTCTTTCTGCTCTCCCTTCTCCTTGAATGAACTCTCCACTGCCATCAGTAATCTCTCCTCTTCCACTGCGTCTGGCCCTGACCAGATTGCCTACCCTTTACTAAAGCACCTGCCCGAACCAGCACAGCTCCTCCTTCTTTCTCTCTTTAACAGGTCCTGGCACTCTCACACCTTCCCCTCTTGTTGGAAACCTTCCACTATCATTCCCATTCACAAACCTGGAAAACTCACTTCCTCTCCGTCCTCTTTCCGCCCCATTTCCCTTACCTCCTGCATCTCCAAGCTCTTTGAGCGCTTAATTCTTTCTCGCCTAACTTTTCACCTTGAATCTAATCATCTCCTCTCCACTTGCCAGGCCGGCTTTCGTCCTGGTAGGTCATCCCTTGACCAAATTCTAACTCTGTCTCAATCAATTTGGGATGGCTTCCAAAAGAAAAAACCTCTAGACCGAACCATTTTGGCTTCTGTCGACTTCTCCAAGGCTTTCGACTCGGTCTGGCACTCTGCTCTTTTTCACAAACTCCTCTCGCTCAAACTCCCCCCTTGCTTCGTTCTCTGGGTGCGCTCCTTCCTTTCTGATCGTAGAGCTAAAGTCCAGGTTGGTGGTTCCCACAGCCGCTCCTTCCGCATCAGACGTGGGGTCCCACAGGGCTCGGTTCTTGGTCCAGTCCTCTTCATTCTGTTTGTTGATGACATCACTAAGGATTTACCTCGGGACGCCCATGCCTCCCTGTATGCTGATGATCTGGCCATTTGGTCCTCTTCCCCAGACCCGCTCAAAGCCACCTCTGTTGTCCAATCCTCTCTCGCCGTCCTTGAAACATGGTCCAACTTATGGAGACTTCCACTCAATCCAAAGAAGTGTGAGTCCTCCTTTTTCTCTACAGATCCCCATCAAGCCACTTTCCAACCCCGACTGAACCTCTTGGGCTTCCCTCTTTTGTTCAATCCCACACCTAAATTCCTTGGAGTAACCTTTGATCGGACTCTATCCTTTGGGGCTCATGTCCAATCCCTGTGTTCCAAATTCTACCCACGCCACAAAGCCCTTCGCTCAATTGCCACTGCCTCTTGGGGTCCCACAAAAGAATCTCTCTCCCTACTCTACAAAGCCTTTGTCCGTCCGGTGCTCACATATGCCTCTCCTGGATGGTTCCCGTTCCTCTGCAACACTGCAACCAATCATCTGGAAGTTCTACACAGAGCTGCATGCAGGGTCATTACTGGTTGCCTCTATTTCACCCCCTCCTCACTACTCCTTCTCGAGGCCCAACTCCCTCCTCTAAAGCTGACTCTAGAGCATCAGACCCTCTACTCCTTTGAACGTGCTCTGCGCCTTCCCCCCGACTTCTCCAGCCTTTATGCCTTGGCAATCAAAAACGTTCCCTGTCGGCTAAAGAAGAAACCCTCCTGGAGATCATTTTGTTCTTCAGCCACACTACCACTCCCATCCCCACGTGAGTCTCTGATCACTTGCCCCTCTTTTCCACCATGGTCCACAACCCACTTCACTGTTTCCCCCTTCATTTCCGACTGCACAGGCAGCAGTACAGCCCGACTCCAAATTGCTTCAAGCCGACTATCCTCCCTCCCCCCCTCTGATATCCAAGTATGGACTGACGGTTCTGTCCCCTCCCTCTTCGGTCCTGGTGGCGCTGGAGTCCATGCTACATGCTCCAAATGCAACACATCCCATTCCCTATCCTTTTCCTCTGGTCCAATTGCCTCCAGCTTCACAGCCGAAACCTTCGCCCTCAAGCAAGGTCTTGCTTGGTGTACTAGCCATTTGATGACCTGCAAATTCCAGTCAGTTCTTTTCCTAACCGACTCTCAATCAGCCCTCTCTATCCTTTCTTCAGCCCCCACTTATCTCCTGCCTGAGTCCCTCTGGAATGTTTGGTCCCTTGTCTCTTCCCTCTCCAACAATACCACTTTGAGCTTCCAATGGGTCCCCGGACACGCAGGTCTCCCCGGAAATGAAAAAGCCGATTTACTTGCCAAAACTGGTACCTCTCTGCCCACTGATGCGATCCCATGCCCTCTCCTCCCAGTTATTGCCAAAGTCCGTTATTCCCAATACCGCAATTGGAGACGTCACATCTCTCACTCCCACCTGAACTTCCAAGTCCCCGAAGTCTCTTCGGAGGAACTTCTTCTTTCTCGCTCCATATGCAGTGAGCTCTCTCGTCTTCGCTGCCATGGTCACAGCCTTCTCTTATCTTCTTATCTTCACAGGATCAGTCGGAAGGAGAATTCTGATTGTAGTGCCTGTGGACACCCTCTACAGGACCTCAATCATCTCCTCCTCGATTGTCCTGCTTCTGAACCCCTTCGCAAATCTATCTTTGGCTCCTCTCTTTCTATTCTCGATCTATGGTCCAGACCTTGGGGTGTGGCCCAACTGCTGGGTCTCCGTGGAGTTCCTCCGCGCCCCCATCCCTCGGAAGGGGTCGGGTAGTACCACCACCACCACCACCACTCCCGACTACGCCGCCAAAACCCTTTTTTCGACCCTGACTCTGTCTCCCCGTAAAAACCTTCGACTCCCTCCCTCAAGTCGAGCACATATTTTTTGATTCTGACTCCGACTCCCAACTCCGGCAAAATATTTTTTTCGACTCTGACTGCGACTCCCTACTACGCCGCCAAAACCCTTTTTTCGACCCTGACTCTGTCTCCCCGTAAAAACCTTCGACTCCCTCCCTCAAGTCGAGCACATATTTTTTGATTCTGACTCCGACTCCCAACTCCGGCAAAATATTTTTTTCGACTCTGACTGCGACTCCCTACTACGCCGCCAAAACCCTTTTTTCGACCCTGACTCTGTCTCCCCGTAAAAACCTTCGACTCCCTCCCTCAAGTCGAGCACATATTTTTTGATTCTGACTCCGACTCCCAACTCCGGCAAAATATTTTTTTCGACTCTGACTGCGACTCCCGACTACGCCGCCAAAACCCTTTTTTCGACCCTGACTCTGTCTCCCCGTAAAAACCTTCGCGACTCCGACTCTGCCACATTGGTTGCGAGAAAAAATTTTGTTAGCACAAAAATTTTACCTCAGCTTCATTGCAAATATTATTAGTCTCCACTATTTTTTAGAGCTTGGTTGTGGTTCTTTGTTCTATAATATTAACCAGGGCCGTAGACAAAGCCTATATTATCATGTGTGGCTTACGTATTACAGTCGGAAAGCTATAGTCAATACTAAACGAAAAAAGAGTTCACTTGCTGCTGGCCAGACAAAATCTAGGGGCAAAAGAAATGTCCTTCGAGCGTGCTTGTTTTGTCTGAATATCTGGCAGGCGCAACCATGTAGTTTCAGCCAGAGGTGGAGTCGAGGACACAAGGCTCGAGGCCAAGGCCAAGGCCAAGGACACAAAAAAATCCGAGGCCAAGGCCAAGGCCAAGGACAGCCTTTCCGAGGACAGACACTCTCGAGGCCAAGGACAGGAATGCTCGAGGCCAAGGCCAAGGACCAAAGACACAAGCGCAAGTGCTCTCCAAAAAAAAAAAAAAAAGGTCTTCACAAAATTTTTCAGGCGATCTCCAAAAACAAAAAAAAACAAAAAAAAAAAAGGTCTTCACAAAAATTTTTCAAGCGATCTCCACGAAAAAACCTTTTCCAAAAAATGTTTCAAGCGCTCCACAAAATTTTAACAATTCAAAAACTAGTGCTGTCCTCGAGCCGAGGACAGGCCAATTTTCGAGGACTTGAGGCCTCGAGGCCAAGGCCAAGGACTTGACCTTCGAGGCCAAGGCCAAGGACTTCAAAATGTGTCCTCGAGGACTCCACCTCTGGTTTTAGCCTTTCTAAGATGGCTTTAGCCCACCCTCAACCCTTCTTGGTAGTGGCTACGATCCGCCTTCTAATTATAAAAGTCCTCAAAAATTAAGCGTTAGAATTGCTTGAAACAGCATGACTGACATGTTAAAAATGCCAAAAACTTCGAAAATTTCAACGTATTACTATTAGGAGCGCCAGCTTTTTTTCATTTTAGAATGAAAAATTAGAGTAAAAATACTTAATGTATAGAAGTTCATTGACTCCAAACCCAGGAATTTATTTTCATTTCAAAAGTTGAAAAATTCATAATCGTAATGACCAGTATACTAAAAAACCTTTTAATTACTGAGAAATACAATTTTTAAAAGGATTGGTTCGTACTTGCATTCCACTCCACACTCCATAAGAAAAACGAAAATTTTATAGCCTAGTTTGCACCAAGTCCATACCGGTATTACGAACCTTGGTTTGCACTTCTGACTTAGTGTCAGGCTCCCAGCTCCTCAGCTAAGTCAGCTCTATTGTCTACCCACACACTAGGCTTACAGGATGTACAGTACCAGCAGCCTTCTTAGCAGTTGGTAGTTTACTAGTTCTGCTAAGCACCAGTGGCGAAACGTTTTGGAAGTTATAAATTTTTACATGTTGGCCTACAAATCAGCGTATTGTTAGGCTTGATGGTCTTCATTTGTATGCCCATAGGCCTACTGAATTCAGAGGTTGAAGCCTACGGTAGGCTATAGGTTTTAGCCAAATAGTCTTGTTTTAATCAAAAACAATACAGCCAAATTACTGTAGAACTTACCGGTATTTATTTAGACGTTTCAGTTAATTTCTTTAAACCATTGTCAATCTTATTCAAATAGAATAAAATATATTCAAATAGAAGTCTTGTTTTAATTTTGGAAATGGCTAGTATTACATTACGTTACGCCAATAAAGAGAATAGGCCTAAGAGAACAGAGAGTGAGTGCTCATTTACATTTACGATACTCTTTTTTGTTTTTTAAATTATCCTTAGGGTTTAGGTTAGATGTTGAGTTTGGGTTAAGATTAACGTTAGGGTTAAAGCTAGGTTTAGAGTTTGGGTTAGGTTTTGGGTTTGGCAGTTTGGGTTAGGGCTAGAAGAGCGATTTTCTTATTCTTACGTAGTAACCTGGTAACACTAACATTAGCCTCTGCCACTAATTTTCATTAGAGATTAGCCTACAGTCCTACTCAGATGACTAATTAGCCTAGGCCTTCTCAGTTCTTCTAGTGCTAGTAGCCGAGAACAACAAGGCTTAGAAAAACTAAAGGAAGAGGCTCTCCCAACCGAAAACAGTAATCTGGTAAAGTGATTCTATGTTAGATGTCAAAGTCTAAAGTAGGCCTACTGGTATTTAGTAGGTACGGTAGGCTACTAAATAGTGGATGCAAAGCTTTTTTGGTTGTATTTTTGAGTTAAAAGCATGTTAAAATGAAGTCTTTAGATTACTAGATTAGTACTGTATCGTACCTTTGCTGCGTAGGCTTAAACCTAAGTTGCTGTAATTAACAGGTTTTAGCAATAAGCAAAATTAGCAACACAATGACTAGCTCAGTCTGTTAGTCTGCAGTAGCTTACTGGCTTATAGGCAATTTGCTGAATGGTGGGTACCAGATAAAACAGTGGAAGAGAGGAGCTAAACAAGTGTAGGCCTAGCCTATTGTAGTGTCTGAATAATTCTGTTGCCCAGTGCCAGTGACTTCTTCACTAAGTCTGAAGTGAGTTTGTCTCAAAGTGAAGGTTAGGGCAAGACAGCTCTTGGGATAGTGGATTATTTCAATGACTCAGGACTGTCCTTTTCTGTCAATGCTTTAATTTTAATACGGAATAATCAAACACAATAGCCTAGTCAGGTACTGAGGTACGGTAGTATAATGACTGATGATGGTTGAAAGATGTAGGCCTATTGTACCAAGCCTACTCCTCATCCTATTAGGCTTTTGGGTATCCTACCCATGCGTTACTCAACCAGCCTGTACTTGTTACTCAGTACCCGCGATTGAAGACAAATCATTCAGTGTATCAATATGTGATACAGGTAAATCACAGCTATCAGTATCAATCTACTGATCTACCAGGCCTATACCAATACCCAGAGTTCCTTCTATGATGCAAAATTTGATACAGTTTTGGGGCAATTTTTCTAAAGTTATGAAATTAAAGTTGGAGAATAGCATGATGAATCTAATGTAAAAAGTTGGAAACTTTATTCTAAAGCAATTGCTTATTGTTTCAAAAAACCAGTTTTTTTGAAAAATTTGTCTTAGTGCTGAGTGGTAAAAACGGTTGGCCAAATGTTTGTTAAGATTTGCATTTTGCAATTTTGCAGCTGTCATATTCCTAGAGGGAGCAGTGCCGGTACCAGTATAATTAGCATATACCGGTATCAATATTACTCAACTCAGTACTGTAGTGTGGAAAGTGGGGCTAAGGTCATCAGTACACGGATCTGATCTGTGTGATAATAGATACCGGTAGCCTAGTCCGATACTGCTAAACTATTGTACCCTAACAGATCAGTGCATCATAATACATTGCCAGGAGTAAAATAGTTACTGAAACCCAAACCAAACCAATACTTGCACCATTTCTACTGTACTGTATTCGTACCTGTAGTCTATATTCCTAATCCCACGCAGTAAACAGCAGTAGCCTACTCACTAGCATCAGAAGGGTAAAATATTTTTACATAATTATAAACCTCTATGGTAGCCTACTGGTATTGAGTACGGATATGCCAGATAGAATAAGAAAACTTTTGAACAGTTGGAATTTTAGAGTGATACGGACAATGGAGACATTACCTCTAATAAAACGGCTGTTCATCACTGGTAGTAAAAGCTGGTTGCAACGGGTAATTCATTTCTGAACTTAGCAATGAAACTACTTGGAGCTAATTACACCTTTTTTGCGCAACATTTTTTGACTACCAAGCTGCTATCACATGTCTTTCCAAAATCGCCTGTCCTCAGCAATGATAAACTATGCAAGTGCACCAAACTCCTGGGTCTGATGACATCATGTCATTTTTTAGAAACGTAAAAAGTAAATAATGGCTATTCGTTTTCTTGAAACTGAGAAGGTGTATCTAAACTGAGTTTTGAGCATTTGAGTAGCAGTATTTTTTTGTTTTATTTTAAGGGTGTTGCTTTGCGGACATTAGGTGGCCTTTACAGCAGAATGCCGTTTGTCAGTCACGTAATCACTTAGTGACCATTAATTCACTACTATAGTACACTGAAAGTTAAAGTTACCTTACTACTATCGAATGATCGGCAATGCAGATTACGCTGGTAAGCACAGCACATTACAGTACCTTGTGCTTAAAATGCACTGATTTGGTAAATCAGAAATTAGTTCTTTGACTTGTTTCCTTCTATAGAAGTTTGACTAACCACAGCTTATTAGTTATAACACAGTTTACACTAGTTAATTATTTGTTTATTTGTTAATATGTAAGGTTTGAGGTGAAATTGAGCAATTTTCTTTTTGGAGGTTGAAATACTGAAATACAGGCACAGGCATCGGTTTTTTGTTAAGCAAGTTCCGAGGAGGTAAAATGTTTTTGCAAAGTTTGGTTAAACTTAGTAATTCTCTTTCAGTCCAAATTTTGTCCCCAAATTCAGGTGAAGACCAAAAAAAAAAGGTTTTGGTTAAACTTAATAATTCTATTTCAGTCCAAAATTTTGCCCCCAAATTCAAGTGAAGACCAAAAAAAAAAAGGTCTTTGCCGCAATGTGGTTCTATCTCAGTCCGGAAATTCAGATTTTTTGTTGTCAAGTGCGTATTACAGAAAACCAAGGGGGCCAGACATATTTTGCCCCCTTCAGTGTTAGACCCAAAGTGGCGCCATCCCTCGGCTCCTCAGAATTGATGCCTATGAATACAGGTCCACAGCAACTGACTGTGACAAATTGACCACAAAGAAACTGACCGTGAACAACGCTGATTGGCTGAAAAGGGCGATCCTAAAAACATTTTGCTATCCCCAGAGTCATCTTGCCCAAACCCTCACTTTGTGACAAAATTATTCTGACGAAATCACTGTGATGAAATTGTTGGTTCGCGGTCAGTTTGTTCACGGTCAGTTTGTCGCGGTCAGTTGACTTGGCTCTTATGAATACCACTATATATACTTTACCAGTATGCAGTATCATATTGCTAAAGGATAATTGGTAATAGCAGATGGCAAATTTACGATATATTCTAATCTAGGAATTTTCAGTTAGCTACAAATGTTTTCTGTCTATTTCAAATGTATACTGTCTTCAGCCAGGCAACCACAATGCATACCGGTGATTCTATATATTGATAAGCTTTTTTTTTCTGACATGAATAGTGATGGTCTACCAATGCTACAGTATGAGTGAAGAATGACACCACTCTCAAGCACAGTTTAGAGTATTTAACTCAGAACTTTAAAAGTGAATCCTTTAAACGATCATAGGTTTAATAAAAAATCAGCTGTAACATTCTAATAGTAAATAAGGTGTGCATGCAAAATATGTAGGGTCATGATTTTAAGCATACCACTAATGGTAACTTTATTTTAATCCAAGCTTCAACTATCAATATAAGTTTCTACTCAAACTCTAACTTTAATTCATTCTGTTTGTGCATTGCTGCACACTTAAGTGCTTGTAGCATCACTGTAGCACATTCATCTAATGCTTGTTTTTGAACATGAAAATTTTATACTTGGCTGTAATATTTGTTTCATTTTTTGCTCATAGTTTTTGATATGTTCTGGTTTAGATATATGCAAATGATGTTGAGTTAATGAATTGTACTATTAACATGTTTTATTGAGTTAAAATTTGGACTTTGCAATGGCTGGCATTGGTAGTCATTTGATTGGAAGCAATGCTAGCCCAGATGAATTATTGGCTTTCAACAACAATGAACTGATGATGATTTGTGAATCGCAAGCTTGTATCAATGCAAGAAATCTTATTTCTGCAATTGAAAGAATTGCTGAGCATTGTTGTGGTTTTAATGTTCCAGTATCCCCTGAAACTATGTCAACCATTTTTGATCACTACATTACTCAATTTTCTCGCTGTTTTAAAGATGAGTACAACTTAAAGACCTCTTTTCGACCAAGAGTGCTTCGTTCTGTGTCTGAAAATGAGGAAGTTTTTGAAACATCTAGTTTTAATTCTCGTCTGACTCGTGATAGTGAAGCATTAGAAAATATTGAAGAAGGCTGTAGCCATAAATTTCAAGGAAACGGTGTTACCTACACAGATAATGAAAGTAAATTTTCAAAAATGTTTCCAAACATTCCAAAGACGTCAAGGCGTCGAATGAGTGCTGATGATGTAGCTCTTCCTTCTTCTTTAAGTGGCATTCAGACAGATAATCAAAAAGTGCAGAAGAATAAACGAAGTGTGAAACGAGGAATGTCTTTTCATGGTAGTGCCCAGCAAACAAAACATGATGGAAGTGGTGAAGGATCATCTAAAGGAATAGTTCATGCTGTTTTCAGTCGATTTCGCAGAGCAAGTTATAGTCGACAAGGAAAAGTATGATAGCGTTTTGCTTCCTTTGTCATTGTCTGCTATTTTGTTGAGGTTTCCAAAGTAGAATTGAACTATACTTTTATGTAGTTTCATCACCTTCTCTAAAGTGAAGTACTAATACCTAAGCATTGTCGTTTGGCAGGCCTATATTTGTGATGTAACGAAGCTGCAGAAAAAGGTTGTTCCACAGATCTTTTTCTACCCTTGCATGATAAGTTTAAACATGTTACGTATTATTTTTTGGATTAGTAATTTTTTCTATTGTTAAGCTGTCGACAAATTCACAGATTAAGGAAAGCTTTCATAAAAAGTTCTTGAAATTGAAATATGACTTTAATTGATTAAGACTAAACATAGCATCTGCTTTTCAGATATCAAGTGGTTTATTGCAAGAAAGCAAGGTAGACGAAGGAGTGGTTCGCACGGAGACTCTTGCTAGTTACTCTAATGTCCCCCCAAACCACCCTGGTGGCTCATTGTCTTTTCATAAAGTAAAAGTTGTCCTCAGAGAAATGGAGGAGCAATATCTGATTGAAATATTCTCTCCAGCCAAGGTAAGTCAGTAACTGCAGAAGCTTCAAAAATGCATTAAATTACAATGTTTTTGCTTGAATCGGAATGTGTAACATAGTTTAGACTAGAAGTTGAAATAATAGATAAACCACCTCATGAATGAAACCAAATGTCTGACTTTATACTTACCCCTAAAAATACCAGTCTTAAGACAGTTTCTTTTGAGGAACATCACCTATCAATAGTTAACGCTGGCTAGACTTCACGACTTTTTATTTACTGAAGTGTCACAAAATCTGTAGCTTTCTGCTGTTGGTTAGGGGGGTTAAGAACGTTAAGGGCCAATCAATTTTGATATTTTACTTTTTTACTTTAAAAATGTTAAAAAGTATCTTTTTATACAGAATAACAAGGCAAAGTTTGTGATCAAAGGAAGCGAAATTAACGAGGTTCGACCTACTACAGATTTAGAAGTCCCTGACTCCAACGTCACGTTTGTAATAAAAGTAGGTTGATGGAATGATGATGTACATTTTGCCATTATGAACCTTATTTATTGCACATTAGTTTGCTAGTGTTATTCGTAATGGGTCATTACACTCGAAAAAAGTGATAGTTTAGCGACAGATTTCATTTCTTCGTGTTCATGGTAAAATTTTGGTTATGATACTATGCATAAAGCATTTCATAATATACAAAATAATTTTAATTTGCAATGGAAAGTAGTTGGGTAGATAGCGCTTGTTCTAAACCGGCATATTAGGGCTAGGCTTGGCTGTGGCATTGGCAGTGGCGTTACCTACTCTGCCTGATTAGAACAATTCGACATTGTATATTATGCCTGTTTAAAGTGGAGTCACGTGATGGATATTTTATTTATAGTGAACACAACGATTTTTGTCAGTTAAGTTTTACAACGAATACGGCCCAAAATGTAGTAACAATATTTCTAGCATGAATCGTCAAAACTTTTTGCAGGTGTTAGTATATAATGCGTTATTTACTGTTCACAGTTATTTACTGACCATGTGCAATTGTGCATACTGGTCATGAATTATTGCCGCATAAGTTAAACCATTATAGTTGCACTCTGGTTCACTAAACCACCGTTTTAACAATTATCGTAATTTTACTCGTGAAAGAAATCGGTTTGACCTAGGTTTCAGCATATAATTATTACTTTGCCAAAGTTTAATAATAAATGTTAAATTATGTTGTGGTTTTTGCATTGCCGGTTTTTTGCGGTATTTTGACGATAATGCTACGTGGTAATTAAATGAATTCACACCTAATAATTTTGTACAACCGGCAGTTATTCAAAGACCTTGATTATTTAACTCGCATACGCTGTGAAAAACTATGTGGACAAAGAGTACTGTACCAAAAAAGTTTTTTTTTAAGTTACTGAATTTACCGAAAAAAAGTTTACAGTTGCAGATGTGGTTTAAAATCAAAATATACTTTGCATCAATACCTTTTTTTGAAATATCATTTTGGTTTCATCATTTATATACTTCGTTTTTTTCGATGTAAGTTTATGAAACTGCTATATAGATCTTCAGTTACTTTACTATTCGATCGCATTGCTCCTGCAGTGATGCACCTTGATATCTTTTTTAAAATGTGGTTTGTGACTCAAAGAAGTAAAGAATTCATGCCGGAAAAAAATTGCAGTTAGTTTATTTTATTGACATGTTAAAAGAATTGGTTATCACAATGCAGCGCCACTAGTGGCGGCCGTGAAGTCTCTTTAATAAATTACAGGACCTCAGAAAAAAAGAATATCATTCTATCAATGACGTCACAGGCCCTATGATTTATCTTTGAACTAGTACTGTCGGTGAATTGTTAAATTTTCCCCTTTCCAATAATGTTAAAAGTGTTTTTTGGTTTTAGACTGATGAAGGTGATCACGTGATCAAAGCGAACAATCGCTTCGAATTCGCCACGTGGATGTCGGAGATTGAAGCCCTGAGCATCAAGTTTGATTATAAAAAGTAAGTTGATTGGTTAAATGTTGTGTTTAATGTTGCCTTCTGTCACAAAAAAGCGATGGCCCTTTTTCTTCCTTTTAATCTGCACTCGCGCGGAAGTTACCCTGCTCCAATCTTGCATCTTAATTTGATTAGAATTTTGAACTGCATCTGCGTTTCCAAGTTTTCCTGACTTAGTGGCAGCAAAGTAGAGCTTTCAATCTTCAAGTCAAACTGCCATCTTTTCTGTCCATCTTTCGCGGTAATTGCTTCATTTCTGAAATCAAAAGTTTCGCAAGCTTCTTTGAATTTTGCTAAGACTTTTCTTGCACGAAATTAGAACCAGGGCAGCGAGCTAGCGTGATAGGAAACGAAATAACTGGACGGAAGGTGGGAAGTTTTATCAATACATTTTCTCGGGTTGGCGCTAGATTATGGCAATTTGTGTTGCAATCAACGAGTAAAAGTTTTTTATCACGATCGCTTTGGTTTTTCACCAGACTTCAAGTATACGAATGCCACAAGCACCCTTTCATTCCTGAACGCTTGAAAGATGCACCTCCAAGCCCAAGTGATGACAGCTCCATTCCAGAAGAACTACAACAGGCACGTATACTATTAGCAAAAATTTTATCAATGTCGAACTCACTTTATATTGATACCAAGAGCTACGATAGAAACTCTAGCATGGTTGTTGTTCTCAGTCCTTATTTAAGGTTGGGAAAAGTTTGCTTTCTGAAACAAGATTCATTAGGTTGGGTATTTCAGTTAAGCAATTTTCTATCAACCTTTTAGCCTTGTATCTTTTCATATAACCTTGTATCAGCATAACTACTCGTACTTACTGTTTTAAAATATGTGTTAGAACAGTCTTTTAGTGGAACAAAATTTTAATAGGGCTTTTAATTGCATCGAATTCATGATGGTCTTTTAACAATATTGGGAGGCTTGAAAACGGCTGTTTATAGTTGAATTGAACAGTTTTCATCTCGCACTTGTCAAGATTCAGCTTGAGAATGAATAAAAGTTGAAAAAATGCGGCGTTTTATATCAATTCCGAACGTCTTAAATATAAAAATAACGTTTTTTCTTCAAAAATTTGTCTCCTATCAGGAGTCACTTTTAATTTTTAAGGTGGAATTCTTGGCGTTTGGAAATAATGTAAAAAGCCGCATTTTTCAACTTTCATTCATTCTCGCGTTGAATCTTGTCAAGTTCCAGACGAAAATTTTTAAGATTAAATTTTAACAGCTTTTTTAATTTAAGCATTTTGATCAGTATTAATTTTCGATTTGTTTTAGACTGACGATGTTCCTTGCTTTTCTGGGACCTCGAAATCTCCAGATCAGGGATCCATTAAAACTGGGCCGCAATGTATGTATTGAACCTAGTGGATAGTTTGGTACCGTGTTATGTGTAATTCTTGTAAACGGTAAAGAAAATTTTAACCACAATTTTTTCTATATTCTATGGCGTTTAATTTAAATATTTCAGTATTTCATAGCACGAATTATTACTCAACTGTTCGCTTGACATTATAACTTTTGCGATAGTGACTAATCGTTTCTAGGTCTGCTTTAAGTTCGATGGAAATACTCCCTGTTTAAGTTTCATGTCGGAAATGCGATTAGAAAATTTGACCAAAAAATTCCGAGAAACTAGTCGGAACTCACCACCGAAGGCGATTGAAATATCAACGAATTACATTTTAAAAAATCCTCCCATTTGGTCACATCGTTTTTGCATGCTCAGTTTTCGGGACTGGTTCTTATTTTCGGTGCTTGCATAATGCTGTATAAAAAAGTGCCAAGCTATGAAAAAATCCATGCCAAATAAGGAGTTAAATGTTACCAAAAAAACATCGCTAACATATGATCTCTTTGAATTGTTTGTTTTGTTTTTTTTCGCAATTCAGCAATAAGTTTTTTCTTTTTTAGCACGATTCGGTAGTAAACAGACACCGAAATTAAGAACCGAACTAAGTCAAGTGACGGCGAACATTAGGGTTAGTTGGCGGTCAATTGGTTGGCGGTCAGTTATCGTGGACCACCAAGAACTGGGCCTGAAAAATAGCCATGTAAAAATGCTGTAATCCCGATTCATCTTTTTTGAATGTTTGCTTTGCGGATATTTCCTCTCCTGCGGAAGCGGTCAACTTTGGTTCGATTCCGTAAATAAGTCTCTCCAACCTGTGCTAGTATATTTGAAACGGTTCACCAATGAAACATATCGTGGTTTAATATTGCATTTTTACAATTAGCTACGTCATACTGTTTTGAGTTACTGAGCATTTCAATCAGCTGATCGCAGCAGAATTAAATTTTCATCTGCTTCGTTGGTTTTTAAGACTTTGTCTTTTCTGCGACTTAGCTTTTTGCTTTTTCGAGTTTTTTTGTAGTATTATTTGCCCAAGTTATGAACCGGTGGTATAACAAAAGCTATATAATTTATAACTGCTTAGTGGTGTTTTTCTTGGGTAATAGGGTTGAAGGATTGAATGGCTTCACATTGATTTTCATTTTAGTTGGCAACTGGGAAGCCGCAATGGCCGTGTTTCTTGCGGACGCTGTCCCCCCTCCTGAAGAGAGCGAAGAAGGAGAGACAATCCCCCAACGACTGGAGCTAGAGTCTTTCCCGTGGTTTCACGGCAAACTATCAAGATTGAACGCAGCGGAGAAGGTCTTGAGTGGTGATCACGGGGTTTTCCTCATGCGCGAATCAGAAACCAGACACTGTAGTCACGTGTTAACGTTCAACTTCAATCACCGCGCCAAGGTTAGTAGGAAGTAAACGTTCATCGCTTTTTATCATCGAAAATGCTTGCAAATTGATTTGGTTTTGTTCGTTTCTTTCATGTGGATGAAAGTATGGTACAGCAGGAATACCGCTCCGAATACCGCTCCATAGCTGGACTGGAGAACCTGGGAGAGAAAATTGGCTATTTTCACACCATTCAAAAAGTGGGCAACCGATTACCTTAGAATAGTCCACAACTGATGGATATAGATACTAGTCGCCGTTTATGGGTCTACGACTACTGACCGCCGCGAACTGACAGCGAGCCAACTAACCATGATGTTCGTGGTCAGTTTGTTCGCGGTCAGTTACTACTCACTAGGTGGATGACTTCACTCTACTACCCCGAATGAAGCACGTACGAATAGTCGATTTCCGTAAATTCTCTGCGAGTTATTAACTTGGCCTGTTGCATCTTCAGCACTTGCGATTATCAATCGACGCCGATGGATTCTGTCGCGTCCAGCACTTGAAGTTCAAGTCCGTTCTAGATATGTTGGAGCATTTCAGAGCCCATCCAATCCCGTTAGAAACTGGTGGAAGCGGCCACGTATCCCTCACTGATTTTGTTATAAATGAAGCCTGTGGTAAGTTGATGGTGAAACGTAACATAATAATAACGCAAACCTTAACACTCCTAGCAAATCCAGGGTTTATACGGTCAGGGAAAATCAGGGGAAAACATATCTTTTTCAAGATGGTCAGGGAGAGTCAGGGAAAGTCAGGGAATTCAACGAAAAAGTCAGGGAAAAGTTGGAAAAAGTCAGGGAGATTTTTTTGGAAAGTTCTTATCTCCTATGAATCAAGATCCATTGTTTTTTAAGATACAATCAATCTTTTTTTAAGATACAATTACGACAGGTCACCTGTGAAATTCTTATTTCTGCTGCTGAATTGATGTTTCTGTGTATGTATGCATTAGGTGTGCATAGTTCTTTTTGCTGCTGGTTGATATTATACTGTTCAATTATATTCTGAAAGTCAGGGAAAAAGTATGTTTTGCAGGATTGGGTCAGGGAAAAACATAGGGATTTTTAAACAAAAGTCAGGGAAAACAGGTGCGATTTTGACAAAAGTCAGGGGAATATGTCAGAAAAATTCCGTATAAACCCTGAAATCTGTCCACGCATTGATATGTGAAGCGAGGACTAGTTCTAGTTTGTAGTACGTTGCCAGCAGTAACGCGCTTCTATGCAACTGTTTTATGAACGACTTTATTCTGTGCGAGCTACACGTCGTTGTTATTCGAAAAATCAATGTCTCGAGCGTCAATAGACTCAACAAAACTTAGAAAGAACACAATTGGGGTTATACTCTTGGGTCAGTTGAATAAGGCTTGCTCATCATAGTTCTTCAACACTCTTAGCCCTGGTGCAGTGCTGTAAAGATGCGCTTCACTAATTCTTAGATGCTCTTATTTGTTGAATGTTGTAGTTAGTCCCTGACGGTGACAGTGCACGGTTTATGGTGCGACTTCTATAACATTCCACATGCATGTTGTTTTTTTTTTGCTTTTTCCCTTGCGATTTTCACAGGTTGGATTTGTTGCATTTTGATTGTAGATTTTTCTTCGGCAAATAAACAATCCCTGAGTGGCGGGTCGGAATCCGGCGACAATCCTCGTTTGAGTGTTGCTTCTACATCGGGATCAATTTCTGCTCTTGCCGCAAATGGAAGTGCGGTTCCCGGCAGTCCGTCATCTTTGCACCGAGCTTCTTCTCCTGGCACTTCGGACAGCGACGTGTTTTCCCACAGCCACCGGGCTGTAGAAAATCAATACGAGTTTAGTTAACTTGTCTTGTATAGGTTTATACATTGTTTAGGGTGTACTATTGAGCTCCGCTTTTTTTGATTTGGTGCTTTTGAAACTACAATTACACTGTACCAAAATTAATCTCTCGTTTTTGGAAATTTTCGCTATTTTGCATTCACTTGAGTTCTAGTGCGGCTCAGATACGAGAATCTGGCCTAAATTCTCGGCCCGGCCCATTAGTCCACCTCAAATATACATCGCATTGTCAGACTACTTAAAAGCGGTAGAATTTGCGTTTTTTTTTTATCTTGATATTTTGGAGATATATTTCGTGCGGTGTAATTGCAGCTTTTATTTACCACTAAACTCTCCGAACAAACCAGGTGTTAAAGTCTCATAGATATATTATGATAAACTATTGAGGTGCGTTGTTTTTCGTAGCAATGAATGGCTAAGAATAAAAGGTGAAAAGTAGGAAAAACTCATAATCCAAGAAAGTTTCAAAAGGGTTTAGAAAATGGAAAAAATGTGTTAATTTTTCATTTCCAACACAAAATGGTGCTAGTTGGAATCGGTCCAAAGTTCTTCCTTTCCGAAGCAAAAAACAAATATAGTAACTCTAAAACCCTAATGTTTTCGGTCTTTCTTTTGGTTTGAGTTTTTTCGTTTTCCGTTGTTGCTTTTCGGTTTAGTACCCTGTTAATGAAGTGCTAGAGGTGCGTTTTTGCGTAGCAATGAACTAATGACACTGTTGGTTGCATTTCCCCCCCTAAATAAGGTGTATAAGAACAAACTATCATGTTAATCTCATTGTAAACCGAGGTTTTAAATGTGCCTAAGCCTCCAAGTATTGTTTCGAGGTCGCTTGCACGCTCCAAACCTACCATGAAGCTCGCCGAAAGGTTGCGCGTGGAGATTTGGAATTAGCCAACAAAATAATAAGGATAACGAACTCTTCTCGTCGTACCTTGCCCAGTGGCGGATTTAGGGGGGGGGATGGGGGGATGCATCCCCCCCACCAGCCTAAAAGTAACGATTTTGGCCGAAAAATCAGCCTCTGTTTCGAATAATTCGGCTCCATTTCGGGATGCATCCCCCCCCCACCGACTTATACGTAACGAATCCGGCGAAAAATCAGTCTCAATTTTGGTGAAGACCTTTTTTTTTTTGAGACCACCTGAATTTGGGCGAAAAAAACGTTTGAATTTCCGATTTCGGCCGAAAAATCACTCTCAATTTTGGTGAAGACCTTTTTTTTTTTTTTTTTTGTTTTGGAGACCACCTGAATTTGGGCGAAAAAAACGTTTGAATTTCCGATTTCGGCCGAAAAATCACTCTCAATTTTGGTGAAGACATACGAATTTTTGAGGTTTTGTGCTTCAAATCCCCCCCACCAAAATTTTCTGGATCCGCCACTGACCTTGCCTAAAATCGTGTTGCTTCAAGGTAAACTTGCTCTTCTGTGATGGTAGCCATTTCAGTCACTTACCGAGATAGGGGTCGTTAGTGTCATTTCGAGGCATTTTCGTGAAAAGTAGACTGCGCAATTCATTTTGAACTTTCTGGAGTTATATTGTTGTTGTATCTTTATCATTTTGATTTTGAGAGTACAATTTGCGACAGTCGGACCTTAACAAAGATTTGTAATTACGAGGTGTAAATTTGTTGAAGGTGTAAATTACCCTCCTTGATTGAAATATGACGTGATTGAACTAAGCAACAGCATCTAGACAACAAAGCGTTGAACAGTGAGCATTTTACTAATTAAATTCAGAATTTAAGGTACTGTAATTTGAAGTTATATTGTGTGATATAATTTGATAATTCAATTTTAAAGTCCTACGCGAGTAATAATAAATAATGAAATTCGTCTTCATATTTTATCTTTGAAGATTATTGTAGTTATTTTTTTGTTCTTTGTATTTTATCCTAAACTTAATTGAGGTGTTGACCGCTGTTTGACCTACTTTGTCGGCATAGCATTTTCTGCAAGTAAATTTAAATCCAGAAAAAATCAAAAGGAGTAAAATGCACGCGCTCAAATTGAAAAAGCGCGCAGTTCAGTCTTAGCACTTAACATACTGCATGCTAAGAACAAGCAAAAAAATTCTCAGCGCACCAAAGACTTTGCTTTGAAATCCGAAGGCGCTAGTTGATGACGTCACTGGCAGAATAAGCTGTATCGCTTAAAATGCGTTTAGATAGTATAGTTTCTGAAAATTGAACATTTCTCTCAGTTGATCACCACTACAATGAGAAGAATTTAAAGCGCTTTCGTTTACTCCACCAGTGACGTAGTCCACACCCGTCTGCGATTTTCATCAAAACTTAGATGGATTTGAAGTTCGTTTTTCTCGCAATAGGCTTACATTATTTTTTTTGTATTGCATAGTTCGTCTGAACCCTAGCTCGCAGATTCAAGAGCCTTTTATTGGTCATTATCCTGATTTTTGTCTTTTACATATAAGCGCCATTTTAATGTTAGGAAATCCGTGACTTTACCTAACATGATACGTATTGAAAAAATTTGTTAACGTTATGGAATTTTTTTGTTTGTTATTTGCGTATTGTAACGAGTGAAACGTTTCGGAATTATTGGTGTCAGCCTAAATATTTCAAATCATTCAAATAATAACTACTAACTAGAGAGCCCTTTGTCGGTGTTGTTATAAAAAAATATGGTTTGTAAATTTCACAACGCAGGAACGTAAACCATTGTTACAAAATACCTTATTTACGCGGAATATTCTAAGTCGACTTATGTCATTAAATCTTAGATTTTAAGTCTGGATGAAATTTCGCTGCCTCAAAATTCAAAGTGATAAGCAAGTGTGACTATCTCAATATTTAATCGCTTACATGCTATCTGGCCTAAAGGCTACCAGCGCGGAAGCCCAGGGAAAAGCCACCAGAACGGCGACTACGTAAAACAAGCAATACGAAAAAGTTGTCTTCCCACAGGATTTAAGTAGTCGCCGTTTTGGTAGCTCTTCCCTGGGCTTCTGCGCTAGTCGCGTTTAAGCCAGATAGCACGTAAACGATTAAACATTCAAACTCGGGCCCCGCAAACGTCAAAACATCACAGTTAAATTATTTTTAATATCTTTATATTGTTACCGGTTGATTACGTAATAAGTCGATTTATCAGCCTCGTGTAACTTGGCTATGTAAACTTCCGACCTTGATGTCATTGAACACTGCCCGGGGTTAAAATTTTTAGTTGATGATGCCTTGGCTCTGATTTGTTTCTATTTTTAAAGCGACTTTATATATAGATTTTCAATCGTGACTTAAATTTTTTTGAGTTTTTGCTTAGTTTTGTTTCCATTGCATTGCAGCGTGCATTTTATGTGATCGTAGCTTTCGAAAGATCAAGTTAGTATTTTTTAAAGTTTGTTATTGCGTTAGGCTCATTTTGCTTGTTTGTGCTTGCCATTGATCGAGCTAATTCGACACAAACTGCACTAACGTATAGGTGTAGGATTTTAGGGACCTTGAGACCACTAGACAACGTTTTGGTTTTCGGGAAAGCAACTGACCTTGCTATTATAGTACATACGTGAGGCTAAGCTAGGCAATGTGTTTATGTCTGGGGAATTTCCAGGAAAACATCTATCAAAGCTTTAAGTTCCGGAAAACATTATCCTTCAACGTAACCGTTGCGCTGTTTATAGATCAAGTTTTCAGCTTTTGTTAAAGACTCATCAGTTACTTGCTTTTTGGGGCTCATCGGTTGCTATCCTTTGTATGGACTTGTTAGTTGCTAACTTTGGGGATCAACTTTGCTAGCATCTCTATGGGGCTCATGAGTTTCTATCATGTGTTTGGGGTTTGTTTGTCGCCTTTGCATGGACACGTTTCCGCCACAGTTTTTCAGTTTTGGTTTTCGATTTTTTTTTTTTCGAAACCAACCCAAATACGGTACCGGAAAGAGGCCACATAAAAGGCTAAAAAAAAATCTGATTAGTAGTCCATTTTTGGAACTACTGTATTACGCTCAGAGCCCATGAACTTGGTAGCATTTCTTTATCCCAATTACAGCTAAAGCTTTTCGGCGTTCATTAGTCGTAATTTTATTAAATAAACAAAAAGGTTGTGTTCTAAATGCTCAATCTACACCTGGCTTAAAATAGCGGGCGTACGTGCGTATCTTTGGCTTATATTATTAGTTTGGTGAATTCGGCGCGCTGCCTCAACAGCGCGCGAGCTGCAATTGCTTAAAAATAGAGGGTACGCTCGTACGTTTGCGATTTTACGTAAGGAGTTCACCGGGTTAAACATTAGAAGCTTCCATTAAAGGAGTATGAAAACGTAAGTTTTTAATGTATTCTCTAATTTGTTTTTATCGTTTTCTATTGCCAAGGTGCTATTTTTTGTAGAATAATATCAAACATGTTTGAAGAAGAGGCATTTCGACTTTTTGGTGTCGTATTGGCAGGCCTATTCAAACTGCTTAGTGTGTTTATGCGAAAAGTTTTTGCATAATTTGTTTCTGCTTTGTTCAAAATAACAAATTTTTTGCTACATCAACGCTATTTGATGGCTTTCTGAAATTTGATTCCTCTTGTGTAAAATTGTACTTATTTTCGAACCATAAAACAGCTTGCATTTCAGTATTATATTGTGTTGGTACATTTTATTGTGTCTCTATTTCTTTTCATTATGAGCTCATATAAAGTTCATTTTTCCTGTTTGCTTGCTTTTGCTTTTTTTTGCGAAGCTATGAATTTTATGAACATCGAGTTTAAAAAAATTAGAAATAGGCCAAGTTTGCTATAATTTAAGATTGAAGTTAAATATAACGGAAGATTGAAATTATTTTCTTTGTACGTTATTGCGTAATTGCGTTATCTGAGAAACTATCTCATATAGCTTTTAAAACTTAGGATGTAAACATTTGATTTTCAACTTCGTCATAAACAATTTTTTAGCAATGTCGAATTTGACTACTTGTAGAAACTTGTGTTGAAATTTTACTTCGTTGAGAAACATCTTTTCTTGTTGCGATTGCTTGGTTATAATAAAAGAAAAATAGATTTAATTGCTATTTATTTATCTACCGCGTCTCTATACCAAGTGCTTTGGCCATAAAATTGCAAAATAGTCATGGTTCCTAGGGTACAGAACAAATTACTAGCCGTTTTTGTTATTTTTTTGAGCTGAATTGGCCTTGGCAGATCGGAGCTCTATATTTCAAACTGATTTACGGTAGAGACCAGAAAAGGTCTTCTTAATTTCTTTGGGTACGTTTACACTGGCGCGAAGCAACGTAAAGGAACACAAAGCAACCAAAGTTTGACGTCATCAACAACTTGGGAAAGATTTCAGCCAGTCGCAATCTTAGTGAGCGAGTGCTTAACTTCACTTACACAAAATTGGTTTTGAATGGTTAGTCTAGTTTGAGCAAGTGACGTAAGGGACCACTCGCGAAGGCTACCGGCCTTCGCTTAGCGTTGCTTGGTGTCCAGTGTAAACGCACCTTTAACGTCAATCGAGTAGGAAAGCCACAAATTACAATTCTTTGGCGAAGTCGAGGTTTCGGTTAGACTAAAGATTTAACTCTCTAACTTGCTTTGTCTTGTGTCATCGTTCACATTGCTATTGTTATATTATTGCTGTACTACACGATTTATTTTTAAGCTCTTCGCTTCATTTCCTTGGTGGTGGCAGTGTATCTTTATTGGAGTAGTTTAGTTTCATAGAAATATATTCTAGTGTGCGACGATGGATTACTTCACTAGAATGTCTTTGGGATAATATTTCGCATATTAGCTTGAGCTAATACTGGCCAGTTGGTCGAGCGATATCGCGATCGTCTCTGGAGCGGGAGGTCTAAGGTTCAAATCTTGGTTCGGTCAAATGGGACACGATGTTGCCGACGGTTTGCCACAGCTGCGACATTTCTTCGAAAGAAGCTGTGTTGCCCGGGCGCAATTACGCGGAAATGGTACTCTGGAACTCGTTACACGCTTCGGCGTGATACACCAAGTACAATGAAAGATATTAGTTTACTTAAAAGTTAGAATATTTTTTAAATTTAATGCTTTTGAGGAGTAACACTGCATGGCGCATTATTCAAGTGCTGGATTTGTATTTGTACGTAATTGTTTTGAAGATTTGCGATTGAGAAACTTTTATTGCTTCGTGATTTGCTGAAAAAAGTGGTTTAATTTTCCGTTTAAAAACAACCTAAGCTAGATTTTCATTCTTGGATTCAGATTTACGTTTGATTCAAAGGCCTGAGACTTTCATCTGCTGCAGTTACGATAGTTTTCGTGCTGAAATGAAAGAATTGAAGAAAGGCTAGAAAGTACAGTTACGACACATTTAGCCTACACCGTCGCTGTTGCAGTGGCGTACCTGGGTGCGCAGAATTTTTGATTGGGTAAAGTCTGAAATTCGTATTTCGTTTAGTGGTTTGGATGAATTCACAGCTAAAAGCAAGTAAAGTACAGCCGTTGGAAGTTTTTACAATTTTAAAAAATAACCATTTCGAACATTTCTGCACAAAAATGAAACAAAAGGATAAGAAAACTCATACAACTGGCATGTTGAG
Source organism: Trididemnum nubilum (assembly GCA_963965965.1). Classification (NCBI taxonomy): domain Eukaryota; kingdom Metazoa; phylum Chordata; class Ascidiacea; order Aplousobranchia; family Didemnidae; genus Trididemnum; species Trididemnum nubilum. The sequence continues at coordinate 14,664 of CAWYPQ010000511.1, read as the reverse complement.
GAAAACGAAAAAGTCGAGAGGGTTGAATAAATTCTTATAATTGGTACGGTAGCGTGTCTGAATGATTGAGTGAATGCCTGCCGTTTCAACTTGTATTAAGACATCAACCTAGTATGAAGACATTAATCTTTCAACATGTGTTAAGGCAAATGGGCCGGCGTTTGGAAAAATATTTATTTTGCAACACCACTTTTTTGAGCTTATTTACCTTGAAATTTGTCTGATATGTATACATCCCACAAAATACACTCTAAAGTTGAAACAAAAAGCCTGCAAAATTTATCGTAAATTTCCCATATATACCGAAAGAAAATGTAGAGAAGTTATGTTACTTTCGTGACATTATTTCATGACCAAAACAAAAGGCGGGAAACTTAGACAAAAAGGTAACGAAAGTCATAGCTTGCTGTAGTTCTGTTGTAGCGTAGTATGGTTGTTTTAAAAGCTCTGACAGCAGAGTTATCTCATTAGAATGCTGGCAGCTTTGGTTAAATAATGTTGGAGATATTGACGTACGTAAGCTACTGTACTTTCGATTGAACTTGTTAAGCAACTCTACCAAAGACAAAAAATATCACAATTAGATAATTATTGTTACTAGTTAAACTTGCCTCGCAATTTTATCTAGGCCATAGGCGTAGCCTGGATTTTTGATTGGGGGAGGGGGGGGCAAACCACAAATCACATGCAATGACGTCACCAGAAATTTTCAAAAAAGGAACTTTTTGTGGGGCAAAGATATCGTAGAATGGAAGATCTGAAGTCGTGGTCTGCTGTCACTTAACCAGGATTTTGGTAACGGGAGAGGGCGAAAACTAACAGTTAAAAAGCGAAAATATCTAACTTAGGAGACGTGTTGAGAAAGCTGGTGTACTTAAACGTATCACAGATGGGGGTCTGGGGGGGGAGCCCCCAGCCGCTGGGCGATTTTGTGTTTTTGGAAAATAAAGCTATTTTAATCCAATTGGATCACATTTCGCACGTGTTCACAGCCATTTGAAAGAACTAGATTTTTAACATTAAAAGCCAACCGAAAAATTTTGATTATTCAATCCTCCTTTTACGTGCAATTAAATTTCAAAACACGTTTAAAATCTTGCATTTTGGTGTAAAATTTTAATTGCAAGTGATTTGATCCATACAATGGGAAGTAAGGCACATTGTCTTTTGCAATATTTTAGCAGTAAAGAGTAATCCACTCGAAGAATTTCCTTTCATGAAGTTAACCAGTTATAGTAGTACATGTACGGCAAGGGAACCCAGGACCACTCAATTCAAATTCAATAATTTGTTCATTGAGCATTTTCCGAGCTATTAATTTAAAAGTATTTCGTGCGTAAAAACTCGCGAGGTGTAGGTGAATCGTTATTGAAAAATGGTACAATAGATGGTTACGCTTACTAAACATGTTATTCCCGTGCCGGATTTACATTGCGCAGTGCCTCTGGCACTTAGGGGATTTTTGCAACATCTTTCTGCCAAATATAAGTGAAGACCAAAAAAGTCCTACCATCTGAGCGTGGAGTCTTGGCACTGTGCCATATGGCAAATCCGGCGCTGGTTATTTCATTACGTCCATAAAAAGTTTAGATGAGGGCCTGAGGTAGCAACTATTAAGACAAAAAAATTAATTTCACCCTGGTTATACGTTTAAATTGGTCGGAAAAAATTGAAATAAGGAGGTGCGTCGGGCCCCCTAGTCGTCAATATTATTCATTGTTAATTACTGTTGTACGCGTGTATTGTTGTACGCAAAAATGCTAAAAGAAACTGAAAATGAAGAAACAAAACTTTTTTTGTCAAATTTGTGTCATTGGTGGCATTTCGATTGAGGGGCCCGGGCCCCCTGCGCAACCCCCTGGCTTCGCCCATGATTTTGAGATAAGATCGCACCCTTAAAGTTCTTTCATGAAAAAAGAATTCAAAGCAAAATTAAAATAACTTTTTTCCAAACATGGAGGACTCGAGTCAAGTCACTTGACAGTTTTTTGAAACGTACAAGAATTGCATGACATTAATATGACGTGGACACGTGGTCGTGATTACTATTACTTGCTTTTGTACGCGTAAATCCTAAATTAAAGAAACTGCAATTCCGGACAAGGACAAGGTTTTGGCTATGCTCTCATTATATTTATCATTGGTAGTATTTCAATTGGGGGGTTTGCTTTACCGCCTGTGTTATAGCATTAAGTTCATAATAACGTTAAACGAAGGCCTGGGGTTGCAACTTTTAGGAAAAAACTCTTAAATTTCTTGCAAGTTTTGCATATAAATTATCAAAAATTTAAATTAAGGGGTTACTGGCCCGGGACCCTTAGTCGTCAGTCAGGGTCTCTGGGGATCCCGGGTTGTCAGTTAGAGGCCCCAGGGGCCTCTAGTTTTCAATTAGAAGCCTCGGGTTGTTAATTGGGGACCCTGGATCCCCCTGGTCGTCAGTTTGGGACCCCGGGGCCTCCTGCTTGTCAGTTAAGAGCTCCGGGGCCTCCTGGTTGTCAGTTAGGGCCCCCCTGGTTGTCAGTCAGGTCCCTGGGGCCCCCTGGTTGTCAGTTAGGGGCCCCCTTGTTGTCGGTTAGGGTCCCCGGGTAGTCAGTTAGAGGCCCCGGGGCCCCATGGTTGTCGGGTTAGAGGCCCTGGAGCCCCCTGGTTGTTAGTTAGGGGCCCCCTAGTTGTCAGTTAGGGCCCCAGGCTTCCTGGTTGTCTGTTAGGGGCCTCGGGTGCCCCTGGTTGTTAGTTTAGGTCCCCGTGGCCCATGGTTGTCAGTTAAGGACCCTGAGGCGTTATGTTTGTCTGTTAGGGGCCCTGGCCCCCTGGTTGTCAGTTAGGGGCTCCTGGTTCTCAGTAAGGGGCCTCGGGACCCCTGGTTGTTAGTTAGGGGCCCCCTGGTCGTTATTTAGGGGCCCTGGTGCCATCTGGTTGTCAATTGGGTACCCCAGGGCCCCCTGGTTGTCGGTTAGGGGCCCCTGGTTATTAGTTAGGGGCCCTGGGGCCCCCTGGTTGTCAGGTGGAGGCCCCGGGGCTTCTGGTTGTTAGTTAGGGGCCCCCTGGTTGTTATTTAGGAGCGCCAGGGCCCTCTGGTCGTCAGTTAGAGGCCCTGGGGCCCCCTGGTTGTCAGTTGGGGGCCCCAGGGCCCCTGGTTATTAGTTAGGGGCCCCGGAGCCCCTGGTTGTTAGTTAGAGGCCGTGGGGCCCCCTAGCTGTTGGTTTGGGCCCCATAGTCGTTAGTTTGGGGCCTCCTGGTTGTTAGTTAGGGGCTCTGGGGCTCACTAATCGTCATTAATGTTATTGTTAATAACTGCTATGTGCGTAATTGCTGAAAAAAATCTGCAGCTAAACAGTGCTAGCCTACGTTGTCGTAATTTTTATCATTAGTGATATTTTAATTGGGGAGGGGGGGCGGGATCCCTGGGCCTCCCGGGCTACGCCTATGATCTAGGCCTATATCTGTTTGTCATGATAAAGTAAGCCTTCTAGTAGTTGTTTTCAAACTGTTGGACCAGAGGTAGATTTCGTACCTATGTAAAGGTTTAGCACCCTCTACAATCAAATTGCCCAAATTTTGTGCTCGTTTCGCTAAAAATTAATATTTTAAATTCTAGTTTGGAAATCTATTCTTTGGTGTTTGTTTGTTTCTTTAGTAGCAAATAGCTCAAGAACACACAGTAGGTGTAGCAATGATTCAATTACAGTGATGAATTATTTGATGTGTATGTTGTTCTACTGTGTTATTGTTTCAAGTTTTCGAGAAAATAAGTTTGCAATTTACTCATAAAGTATGCACTCACTTGAAAGCTGCCAGGATTCTATAATAAGATAACTATGCTGTCAGACCCAGGGGTGCCGAAACCCGAGGGGGATATATCTGTATCCCCCTCAATAGTTTGAGAATGGTCCACATCTGCATCCCCCCCAATAATTTGAATGGGTGTACAGTTGAGCGTAAATTTGGCGAAAAAAAATAAAATAAAATCGGTGAGAAAAAGTGTTTTATTTTTGAGAAAGACCTTTTTTTTTGTCTTCACCTGAAATCGGGGAGAAAAAGTGTTCTATTTGCATTTTTCTTTTGGTTTTCACTAAATTTCCATACCTGAACAAAATCGTGGTCGAGGTTCATCCCCCTAATGTTGAAAATAGGGCAAAATCGGGGTAAAATTGCAAATTATTCCCCCCAATGCTCAACAAAGATCGGCACCTCTGTTCAGAGCTTTTAATACCACACTATGCAACAACAGAACTACAGCAAGATATGACTTATGGTTTCCTTCGTGTCTAAGTTTCCCGCCTTTTGTTTTGGTCATGAAATAATGTCACGAAAGTCACGTGATAACTTCTCTACATTTCCAATATGGTTCATACAAACCATATCGCAACCTTTCGATATACTGTATTTCGGAAATTTACGATATATTTTGTAGGCTTTTTTTGTTCCAACTTAAAGTGTATTTTGTCGTATATATATATTTCGGAAACTTCCAATAGGCTATATATCGGAAATTTACGATATATTTTGTAGGCTTTTTTGTTCCAACTTCAAAGTGTATTTTGTCGTATATATACACAAATTTCATGATAAACGAGCTTAAAAAAAGTGGCGTTACAAAAAAATCATAATTTTCCAAACGGCGTTCCATACCTAGTATTGTTAGTTTGCAACACTGCTGGTGGTATTTGACTAGTGAACTAAGCAGGCTATGCATAATTGCTTACCATGTTTTCTAAAAACGCAATATCCAGAGATGGAGTCGAGGACACAAGACTCGAGGCCAAGGCCAAGGACACAAAAAAAATCCTAGGCCAAGGACAGCCTTTCCGAGGACAGACACTCTCGAGGCCAAGGACAGGAATGCTCGAGGCCAAGGCCAAGGACCAAGGACACAAGCACAAGTGCTCTCCAAAAAAAAAAAAAAGAGCTACACAAAAATTTTTCAGGCAATCTCCAAAAAAAAAAAAAAAGGTCTTCACAAAAATTTTTTCAAGCGATCTCCACAAAAAAACGTTTTCCAAAACATTTTTCAAGCGCTCCACTAACTTTTAACGATTCAAATAATAGTGCTGTCCTGGAGCCGAGGACTTGAGGCCTCGAGGCCAAGGCCAAGGACTTCAAAATCTGTCCTCGAGGACTCCACCTCTAGCAATATCAATCAAATCTTTCAATATACTTGCTGTATCACGCCTAAGCGAGTAACGAGTTTTGGGCCCATGCCTGCGTCGCTGCATCAAGACAACACAACGCTTTTCGAAGAATGTCTCAGCGGTGGCGACAGGCAGGGCCACAGAGAGAAAATTTTCCAGGGGGTACGAAGGTCAATGCCAGGCCCTCAACTCTTGCTTGGCCTTCAAGCCTTATCGGGGCCCATGCCGTTAAATCAGTTTTTGTCCGACGGGTGTAGATTTTCATTTAAAAGTGAGGGGATAACAATATTCGCATACAGTTAGGACCTATGAAAAACACAACTAGACATAAAATTGGTTTAAATACAGCTAGGGGGTCTGGAGGAACGCTGTGAGCTCCCCAGCGGGGTCTGGGGCAGAGCCCCTTAAGTTTTTGCTCTTTTATGTTTCTCGAGGGTAAAATACAGCATTTGATCAACATCCCAGCACCAAACTTACTTTTTTTTTTTTTTTTAATTTATTTGTGTCAAGCGCAAAAGCGCTCATAGAAAACGAAAAAAAAAAAAGAAACGCTCACACACACACACACACACACACACACACACACAAAAAAAGGTTTACAGTCATGCATTAATAATTCTAAAGCGCCAGAGAAGAACAGTAAGCTTCTCCCAAACCATTTACACTAAGCAAATCTATAAAGCGAGCAACATATTTCAAAGAACGAAATCTGCAAGAGTGAAGTAATGAGTGAACAAACACATTGGTAGACCTGTGGCAACGATTCATAAAACGGAATAAAAGTTTGCGAACAAGGGCATCAAAAGTATTAACATTAGCCTCCACTTGATATTGACGGACACTGCAATAACGAGGAATACCATGAATACTGCGGTAAGAATCATTGTAAGACACTCGAAGACTTAAATTGACAAGCAAAAAACGTGATATACATGAAAGAAAGTATGTGAAGTGGGGGATGATGACATTGACACAATATTATACAATATAATGACTTTGATACTGCAAATCCATATATTATACTGATATAAGTTTTAAGAAGTCATCTGCAATCATAGACTTCACAAACCCAAATACTTATTAAACTCATACAGATAGAGCGAGTTACTTAATGATAGTAGTATACAGGCGCGTCGCCAGCGGGAGGAAAGGGTTGATACAGGCGCGTATAGACGAGACAGGGTTGTATATACGAGTCAGGGTTGATAGTAGTATACACGCGCGTCGCCTTGGTCCTTGAGCATTTCTGTCCTTGGCCTCGAAAGGGTCTGTCCTCTGAAAGGCTGTCCTTGGCCTCAGATTTTTTATGTGTCCTTGGTCTTGGCCACGAGCCTTGTGTCCTCGACTTTACCTCTGTTTAAATTTACAAAACTCGTTCATCGTTGCACATTGTTTATTAAAAAATATCTTTGTTACGTATTCCCAAAACTTTCGAACAAACACACAAAATTAAAATTGGAAAATCACTCAGGCGTGTCGATTCTGACTTCAGTTTTTGGTGATCTAGACTTTACCGCAGCAGGCAGTAGGCTAGTGTTTAAATCGTAAGTCTGGAATGAAATTTCGTGAGAACTTGCCAAATTCTCAAAAGTTTAGGGGACCTACGCAAAGTGGTCGCTAGCAAGGCGGTCAGCGATATTTTAAGTCTGTAATGCGGTTGATGGTATCTGATATGGTTTTGCATAGGCTATAATATCATTATATTATTCTCCTGTTGGTGTTACAGTCACGTCTGACAGTCTTGGATTGAGGACGAGGTTGGTGACCTTGGTGTTGTTTTGGATTAGAGTAGGTTTAAGTTTGGGTTAGCACCTTTAACAGGTTAAGACTCGATATCTATCTCTAAATTAACTCTAACCTAAATTTAACCTATTTCTAATTTTGAGGTTGGGCCTGTGACGTCAAAGGACTGTCACCAAAGAAATGAGAGAATATTACGGTACTTAGATAGATAGATTTAAGATTGTTTATTAGTAGCAGAGGTGGGCACAGCGCCGCTGTTCAGTAGCGGCGCTACCAGCGCCGCTGTTTTTTTAATAGCGGAAGCGGAAGCGCCGCTGCTTTTTTCTGCTAACAGCGAAAAGCGGCAGCGCCGCTATATTTGAGGCCCAGTAGCGAACAGCGCTTCAGCGCTTCTGTGAAAGCAATAAATCTGCCGCTTCCGCTACTGCAAAAAAACTTTAAAGAACATTCTTTTAAACTGCAATTAAGAAATGTAAACAATAAAATAAAGCTTTTGTCTTCGATTCTTTTAATCCGTAATGACACTTGTTGCTCTGAATCCAAAACGACAAAATAGTTCTGTTTTTCTCACGTTATCACTTAACAGTTTTCGTCGCTGTCCTCGTTAATCCTGATTGACAGCCACAAGCACTGGTTGCTCTCGTTATTGGTAATCAAAAGACAAGGTTTTAATTATGCATTGTGCAGTACTGGCTTTTGTTCCTCGCGTTCTATTTTCTTTGATCGTTTTTCTAATTAACTTAATCGTACTGTTACAGTCCAATAGTTTATTTTTAGTGATGAATAGCGAAGTTTGTGTTTGGTATATAGCCATTTGTTAATGCTACGATAACTGCAGTACAGGTTTAGCAGTAGGCATATCGATGTATAGTACACATAGCATTAAATTTGCAGTAAAGTAAAATTTGCAGTGAAGTAAAATTTCTGCAGAAAAGTAATCAATTGCGAAACTAAAAGATAGACAACAGCAACCAAATTTACTCTAATTTCATAATTTAGGCAGATGAAGTAACCTTTCGTGAAATAGCATTAACTGCATCAACTTGTGCAGATACCGTGAGGAAGCATTGCTGTAAAAACGAAGCAGTATAACTGATGTAAGAGATATAGAATTTTAAATTACCAGGATTGATCAAGCTGGCATATACTGTATTTTGAAATATGGTTTACAAGCAAATTAAGAAAATTAAGAACAATCAAGCAAATTAAGAACAAATCCTTGCTGAAAATCTATAAAAAAATTAAAAGTTAAAGCCAAATTTGAAAAAAAAATTAAAAGTTAAAGCCAAAAGTTAAAGCCAAGTTAAAGCCAGGTTTGACCGACGAGCATTTTGAGATGCTTGTCTTTTTAAAAGGAACTTGCGAACAATTTATTGAACTATAATTGCTTGGCTGCTTGCATGTGTGCTATTATAATGACGGTATACTTTTGTGATTACATTTGGTTTGTAACTTCAGAAAAAAAAAAATTGTTTTGTTTTGTTAAGTAGCGGCAGCGAATAGCGGCAGCGCCGCTGTTTTTGAACCCATTAGCGGCAGCGGAAGCGCCGCTGCTTTTGTAAATCAAGCAGCGGTAGCGGCAGCGCCGCTGCTTTAAACGTCAAATAGCGGCAGCGGTAGCGACGCTACTATTCAAGTAGCGGGTGCCCAGCTCTGATTAGTAGACCTAATCACAGCTCACAATGTCAGCTGCAACATACGGTACCATATTCTAATACAGAGTACCGTAACGGTATATGTTAGGCCTGTATAAAGTGCAAGCCAAAGTCTCACACTGTGGGAGGACAGTGTAGCAAAAGAGTAAAGCTCACTTAATCAATTACACCCACATAATAATAAAAAACAAAAAAAATTTGGGCTACTGTATCCTTACATTAATAATTACCGTAATTCAAGAAACAAGGCACAAAGTTCACAAGTTAACTTAAAAAACAGGGCAAAACGAAAAAGATTTGAGATAGGCCTATACGGTATAATAATAATGTCACAAAAGAAGTGTGTGCCTAAGAACTTGCACAGATAAAAGCCGAGATACAACGTAAAAATCAACCATTGAGAATTTTATACCACTACTTAGTCTCTATCTTAATGTTTTAGGATATTGCTTCAAAACAAAGAGCATTAGCTCTTTGCAGTGTAGGCTACGTAGGGTGCCACCGAAGTCGTCCCAAAGTACCGCCGTAATGAGCTTATATCTGAAATTAGGGTTGGGTTTAGCGCCTTGCTTAAGGGGTTTAGTTAAGATTGGGGTTAGGGTTAAGGAAATCATCCTAAGTTAGATATGAGTTGGGATTAGCGCTACCTTGGGATTAGGGTTAGGTAGGTCAACTTGTTCAAGGGACGACTTCGGTGGCATCCGGCTACGTAATGTTTAAAGTCAGTTAACACCATGGATAAAGAAAGACAAATTGAAGCAAGCAAATAACACAAGACACAACAGAAATTTCAGCAAGCAAATCTGAAATAACACATGACAAAAACAGGCAAGCCAGAACAGAGAAGCGTAGCATAGCTAGCATGTGGTACCCACTCAAATAAGGTTTACCCAACCCAGCCACAAACTAACTTAACTCAACCACACTAATAAGACTATCCTTCTACCCCAAAATGTATCGGTATGGTACCAAATATTGACCTCAAGCAACTACAGACCATACAAAAAAACGAAACAGAAAGCAGCATTCCATGATAAAAGACACAGCAAAAGAGTGAGGGTTGGTTAGCAACCAAAGATTTTGCAATTAATATGATGTAACATATTAAGATGATCCCCTTACATTTTTCTGTGAGTGTGACGTATGTGTGATTTTGTATAGCCTTATGACTGATTGTACATAATGCTTGCTTTTTGTTCGTTTTTGTAAAACAAAAACTAACGATGATGTGCTGGAGGTGGTAGCTGACTTTGATGACCATTGTGGTCTTTTCGCTACCTCCTCGTCAAGTACTTACTAGTGAAAATTGTTTGGGTAATGCATAGGTGGGCACAAGTCCGTTAATCGTTAATCCGTTAATAACGAAGCTAAATTTTTCACTTACTCGTTAATCCGTTAAAAAGTTTTTTCATGTTAACGGACTAAATTAACTTCCGTTAAGTTCTGTTAACTTCCGTTAAGGTTTTTATTGTTAATATCTTGCAGCTTCGTAGAGCATTTGAACTTGTTTTTATCTTGAAATTAAATTAGACTGTAAAATGTAACTTTCAAAACACAAAAAGACAACCTTTGCAATAAATATTTCCTTACAATCAGCTCAACAGTGTCAATACGTGTTCTAGAAGCGATTGAATAAAACGAAATGTAAATTACACGCAAAATGTTAACGGATTAACGGACTTTATTAACTTCCGTTAATTAAAGCTGAAAATAACGGATTAATGTTAACGGAGGTGTGAAGTTTGTTAACGGACTAGTGGTTAACGAAGCTAACGTTTTGCATTAACTTGCCCATCTATGGGGTAATGTTATTTGTTATCGTAGTGCTTGACGAAATATATTTGAACTTGAACTTGAAGATAATAAGCAGGACGTAGGCTACTATTATCACAAATGGTAAATTAAGACTTTAGAGAAAAAATTTAGAACAGCTGCAAGATATTAAACAGTATCGACAAGTTACAGCCCCTACTGGAATCGGAGGGGTTTCCGCCAAAGATCTTTGGCGGAAAAAAAAACTCAATTTCCGCCACTTGGCGGAAATTTCCGCCAATTGACATCGATTTCCGCCAAGTGGCGGAAATGGCGGAAATCGTCAACTGATTTTAACTTTGGCGTCACTGCTGTAACAGATTACTTTTCCAACTTTATCTTCATAACTAATTTATCTTGTCAATCCCACGCTTTGTTCGATTGTCACGTCTACTGCTAAGTCGTAGGCTACAGTACGTAGAGTCGAAAATTTATGATAAAATAGATCAGCGCTCCCAAACAAAACGTCAAAATTGATGTCATTGACAACTTGGCAAATAATGCGTTTGCTTATTTACCATTCACCAATAGTTTACAAACTACATACAAAGCATTATAAGATGATTGAAAAAATAATATTGCAAGAGCAAAGTCATTAAGTGTGCAAAACAGGACGAAAGAATTCATTACGCGAACATTCATAAATTAAGATGCGAAATTTACGGTAAAGTTTAAGAGAATGAACATGCAAAATTAACTAGTTATCAAGCATATTAACCACTCAACAGAAGTGAGCGATCCAACAATAACTTGTATTTATAAGCACGGTACGCGACATGCACCCCGACGCTGCTGATTTTAAGTTTGTTTTAAACAACCGCTTTTTGGCAAGAGACCACGACATAACTTTCAATTTGGGACACTATTGCGTATTTCCGCCAAGTGGCGGAAATCATCAACTGATTTTTAACTTTGGCGTCACTGCCGTAACAGATTACTTCTCCAACTTTACTCTATTTTACTTAACTCTATTCAATGCAATCTTATCCACCGTTTGTGGCAAACTGGAGGATAGGTTCTAGCTTGACTTGTTCAAAACTGCAAATAACTCTTTAAGGGAGTAAATTTTGAAGAAAAATTCAAAATCCACGGGCTGGAATTACGTTCGTATGTACATTATTTTACGCCCTTTGAAGAACGGGCCTAATCCTTTATGCCAATAAAAATTAAGAAATAACCAACGAACGCGTGAAGGACAATATATAGGCATACTAGTATATTGTCTAGTCATAACGGTCGTAACTTACAAGAGTAGACCATAGAGGCTGTTATGAATTAGAGCAAAATAAGTTAATTTTATAAGCTTATTTTGCTATGAAATACTTGACTTTTTGTATTTCTCCGTTAATTTATCTATCTTGATTTATCTATCTATGATGTTCTTGTTATGTACAAATTGTTATGTTCTTGTTATGTATAAACAGGCAAGATATTAATGATATCTTTCCCGTTTGATGTTTAATATTGCAAGAGACAGCGTGAAGTGCAATAGACTTTCGTAGCATGTGATGGAAAACCTAAAGGGTGAAAACTGCTGGGATTCTTGAAGTCAAGACCGAAAGGTCTTTCTGTTTTAAGCTGGCCAAGCAACGTATAATTGATACCGATAAATAAAGATCTGTAGGCCTTAGTATAATTACAATCACCGTTGCACTGTAGCCTTTATTCTTGCTCTATGTAGTCTTATCCATCATTGCTCATTTTTTATCACCTTTTTCGGTTGATTTATTGAAAAACAAACTGAAATTTAAGAAAACTGCGCAGCCGGTATGATTGACTTGCGAAAATTGCACTTAATATTCATTGTATTGGTCTCATATCGGCGATCTTGACGTAAGAATTAAATTGAGTGACGATTTTGGCGAAGATGGTGTATTTCTGCTTTCCGTTCGATTCCATACTACAGGCCTACTCTAAAGCAAAGAGGTTTAAAGTCATATTTACACTACTTTGCTATATTGCAGCCTTCTAAGTTTGTAACACTAAACCTACCTGGGCAGAATGCAACATTATTTCTATAAGTGCTGCTTTGCAATGTTGTGGTTATAAGGTACCTACTGCTACTTTAACACGTTTGCCATAGACCCATTTACACAAAAATTTAAAAAATGAAATTTTTTATTTCAAAACAAAAGAATATTATATTGCTGCTGAAAGATATATTAAAAAGGGATTCCAAATTAAAATTGTTCGAGCGGTAACGCATTTGTCTCTGGAACGGGAGGTCTGAGGTTCAAATCCCTGGGCAGGTCAAATCGGAATTGTTTAAGTGTTGCAAACTTATCGCCACCGCTGCGACGTTTCTTCGAAATGAGCTTTGTTGTTCGGGCGCAATGATGCAAAGATGAACCCCGCCAACTCGTTATACGCTTCGGCGTAATACAGCGAGTATTATAAAAGATTTGATTGTCTGATTGATTTGATTTGAGTGCAGTTCAAATTTATATGACTTTAATTTTTCAAGCGTTCATTCATGTGGCGCTTTTTGTGTTTTCTGTATTAATAAGTATCGAAAATAAAACATGTTACGATTTTACATTAGTTTGTCAAGCGTTGATATTGCCAGAACGTTTTCCCCAAAAAATTAGTGTTATTTTTGTTCCTTGAACTGTGATGCCACTGGAATGACACCGTTAATTTGCGGCATTAGCAGTACATAAATCTGTCGGCCTCGAAACAGAACAGAAAAGTCATTTTGTTGCTCAAAAGTCAATAAACAATCAAGCATCAACATTACAAGCACAAAAACGCGCAATAGCAATGTTAGATGATAATCTCACTTCATTCTAAAAATCAAACTTCAGACAAGGAATGGCGTGTGCATGACATTGTTGAGGCCGAGAGCAAGCTCTGGCTTTTATTGGCAGTTTTCAGATTGTAAAGCATATCTTCACTGCCTTAGACATCGCGCTGGGTTGTTTTCTCTATTACTGCCTTCTAGGCAGCTTACCCGCTGAGGCACTGAATGCCTGAGTAATTGGTTGGCGCGTTAGCCTTATTGCGTTTATAGTTAGGTTACATTTATCAGAAGTGGAGTCAAGGACACAAGGCTCGAGGCCAAGGCCAAGGACACAAAAAAAATCCGAGGCCAAGGCCAAGGACAGCCTTTCCGAGGACAGACGCTCTCGAGGCCAAGGACAGGAATGCTTGAGGCCAAGGCCAAGGACCAAGGACACAAAGCGCAAGTGCTCTCCAAAAAAAAAAAAAAAAAAAAAAAAAGGTCTTCACAAAAATTTTTCAAGCGATCTCCACTAAAAAACGTTTTCCAAACAATTTTTCAAGCGCTCCACAAAATTTTAACATTCCAAAAAATAGTGCTGTCCTCGAGCCGAGGACAGGCCAATTTTCGAGGACTTGAGGCCTCGAGGCCAAGGCCAAGGACTTGACCTTCGAGGCCAAGGCAAGGACTTCAAATTGTGTCCTCGAGGCCAAGGACGTCCTCGAGGACTCCACCTCTGACATTTATGACGCAGTTAAAGAGCGCTGAGCTAGAATTTAAGACAATTATGTAAAACTGTAAGGTGTTATGAAACATTATCATGACATTTTATTCTTGTTGAAGTTTCAAAGTCAAATTAGTTAAAACAGAAAGTTTGATAGATATTTATCTGAAAAAGCAATGTAGAGGGTACAAGCGGCAAAAGAGAGTTTCTTTCTTCATTGCCCACTTTTTTTTGAGAGTTCTTGGGTCAGCAGCTCTAGACTGACTGTCAGCCGCTACGTATGATCACATCATGGTTCTTCAACTATAGACAGTCTTATTAATATGGCGTAGCGATTTCAACCAAAAAAATCTCTCTCACCAAAAAAATTCATAATTTTAGCGGAAGAATTTGATTGCATTGCTTTTTTGCCTTATAAAACACAGATTCAGTATACACTTTTTCTGCGGGGCTATATTTTGAAAAGTTTTTTATTAATGTTCTTTTGTAATGATGTATCAGTAAGCGAGAAGCTTTTCGTTTAGTGTTGCCAAGGGCGTACGCAGGGTGGGTTTGGGGGTTCAAGCCCCCCCATCGGTCTGTCGACTAAATTGCACAATAAAGAAAATATCACCTTTTTAGCACTTCTGATCCTGTTTTTTTGCAATGACATGGACTTGAACATGATTTAAAGCAACTTTTGAAGCATTTAGAGTTTCTTCGGGGAGGTTTCTTTATCAAAGATATAACTTATAGTTTAGTAACAACTTTAAAAAATTGCCAAAATTAGCATATTTCACCGCTAAAAATGCTTAACATTTTCTTCATCAAAAATATGGAGATGGGATTTCAGTATCAGTTAATTATTAATCCACTCAAATCTCTTTCCATTCGCCCCCA